>JACCGJ010005824.1:0-23291 GCA_013407085.1 Atriophallophorus winterbourni
TTGTCAGGGTCTTCATTTGACTCGCACAGTTAGATCAAATTTGGAAGTCAGAGCTGATCACAGAACCGCTACTGCAAAGACAACCTTGAAACCAGCCGCTAGTCAAAATGTTTGCAGCTAAGTTTACCAAGTAAGGCTAGTTAGAAATCCGCAGAATCAATGTGAGCGAACCTTTAAACAGAACACACAGATAGTGTTTGGTATAGAAAACATTTCTGTGCATCAACCGTCTTTGCTGACTTTGTACTGGATGAATCAACAGACTTACTCGCACATCTCGGAAATGGCAATTAAGTACACAATCGCTTTTCAAGCTTGTAAATCTGAAGATTATCCGTTCAGCCGTCTGCAAACAGTACATGCCACTGATTTCCACACCACACTACTGTACGGCCTTGAATAAGACCCATTTATGTCGCTCGGAGCAGATCAATATAAGCATTATTCACCAAATAGTAAAATTAATTTTTAGCAAGATTCCACTAAAGTGTAATCGAATGCGCATGGCTTGATTCCATTTATAGTTCTTCATCGATCTTCTTCCGTGCAATTTCAGATTCTGCTTAGGAATACATCCAATCAACTGCTCTCTTGAAAAATCTTAAGCATCTCCATTACAGTCCATGGTATTTTCACCGAAAATACCCAGAAAGGAATCTCTTCCGACATGAACGATGAGAGTTCGCTCGTGAATAGCGTCTTCCTGAAATGTATTCCCTTGACGTCACGCTGAGCAATCACCAGCAAAATTATCTGATTGATTTAGACAACGGCCAGATGAACGACTTAGATACGTTTATCTACTTTTCAAACTGCAGATTTTACACTGGAATTTTGGCATGAAATTTAAACAAAGAAAACGACAACACTCTCCGGCTTACATGGTCGGAAACCAATTTATTGTGAACGACATGGTCACAAACCTTACTGTACAAGCTACCAGCAGAAAACTCAAACACGCTATCTAAATGCTGCTTGGTAAAGCGATGGATATAAAAATTAAAACAATATTATCCAATACTACCTAGCACTATGCAATTACCTCGAAAGCAATCTATAATACTGTTTTTCAGCTATATATCTTAAGGACTAGCAACCTCTGACTGAATATTTTAAAGTATTTTATGTTGGCCAATTATCATGAAATGTTTAAACCAAAAACAACAGTTTATCACGCTTGATGATTTTACAAATTGTTAATTTGTATCCGTCTGTTCTGGTGATAGACAAACAGGCGTAATTATAAATAATCGAAAGAAATTAGACTGAATATATCCGAAGAAGCGTTACTGTTCATTGGTCCTATTTTTGGTATTTCGATTTTTTTGAAATTTCTGATGTGGTGGATTATTCGTTCATGTCGGTATTGAAATTGAAGTAGGAAATACATTCGCAAACTAAAATCATTTGTAGCCGAAAATTTAGAATAACTTATCGTCAAAAACTATTATATTTCATGTTAGCGTTCATATTGCGGTGGGCATTTTACTATATTCATTGAGTCCCTGTATACCTTCGATCAATATTAAAATTTATACGTCATGTTTAGTATCAAAAAAGTTAGGTGAGTGCAAGCGTTTGCTTAAATCCCCAGAATCGTTTATGAAAATTTACATTTCACGTGCATTTATTGGTTCAAGTCTATTACGGATCAAGCCTTGCATCGTGATTGGTGTCTGGAAGTTGATAATCTTGTCAAGACGTTTGGTGTTCATCAGGATATTTACATATTGATACAGATATCGTAGACTTAATACAACTACATATTTCGTGACAAATAGATTGTTCTTATCGCGATGGAGCACTTACTTGGATTACTTGTTGATATTGTACCTGTATATCAAACCAAGATTAAAACATTGCTGTTCTTTCAAATTCGTTCAAATAAGCAAAAAAATAGTAACACATGAAAGTGACCTCAGTAAACATATTCTAACAGTTAATGAATTATTATTACGTTAACCCGCGTTTCAGTATATGCTTAGTAATTTCTACTAAAGAACTGTGCACGGTTATGTATGATCACTCTATTGAATCCAATAAATCTTGCAACAAATAAAGGACTTATTTTTTCATTTCGAAATTTTGAGACAAAATTTGTTAGCTCAGAATTAAATCAAATGTATCCATCGGTCTTACAATGATTGGCTTTGCCAATCTTATTAAAAGTAAATTTTGAGTTCAATTTTGCTTACTATTTCAAACAATTTACAAAAGTTTGCAAATCGTAATACGTATACTAATTTGAGTGAGTGACTGCGTTTTATCATTTCCTAATTGCATTCCACTGAAAGCCGAACTATTGCTTGATTAATCCTTTCAGTTCCCGGAGAAACATAGGGCATCGGTAACTGGTCTCCAGTTTGGTCTGTCCATAGCAGTCAGCTTGATGTCGTTCCACGTAAGCGCACACTTGCGAATGTTCTCTTCACAGGAGCGCTTCCATGATAGCCTTGGGAGTCCGACCCGTCTCTTCTCGATTGGGTTCCATGCGAGAACATGACGCATGATGTCATCATGAGGTTTCCGCCAGGTGAGCTCAACCCATTTTTACCTTCTTCTACTGATGTGCTGAGCGATCAGATCCTCAGCCACACACTGCTACATGTCATGATTCCCTATATTTTTCGGCCATTTTACCCAAATTATTCGTCGAAGGCAATCATTGTGAATGCTTGCAAGCAGCCAGAAGACTTGCTGTCACTCGCCAGGTTTCCAATTTAAAGAGTTGAACAGATTTGACATTGCTTCTGAATATACGGAGAAATTCTGTTTTTCCGGTATTTACGCGTAGTCCTGCATATGATGCAGAGTGTGCTAGACTATCGGTCTATCTCTGGAGATGATGGGGGCGGAAGGGATATTGGGCAGACATCATTAGCGTATTACAGATACTCCAAATGGTCGGATTCCTTCGAGTCGATATCGTTCCTCTCACTTTTCACTATCTGTTTCTTTAGTTAGTCTATCAGCAAAAAAATCATTGGAGACAGCAGGCATCCCTCGCGAACGCCAGTCTTAACTGCAAATGGATCGGTCAGTCTTCCGTTGTGAATTACCTGCCATGAGGCACCCTCATACAGCTGCTTCATGAGGTTCATGTAAAGCGGTGGGATCTCATAGTCTGGCAAAAGCTTTCATATGAACTCACCGTGCACACTGTCGAAAGCTTTCTTGAGATTTATGAAGTTGTAGCAAAGAGCCGATTGCCTTCCAATTATTTGTTCAATTATTATATACAGGGTCGCATTCTCGTCAAAACCAGACTTTTGTTTTCTGACGCCCGATTGTCTGGAAGTAACGCTTTATATATAGCGTCGCACAAACGCAGAAGGATGATGCGTGTGAGCACCTTACTGGCGATTAAGTACAGCATGATTCCTCGCCAGTTTTTGCATAGCCTCAGATCCACTTTCTTTGAAAGTTTAACCAAATGACCTCTCTTGCAATCATTTGAAACCTGTATTCTGACTAGATCTTCTGCAGCAAAGGATGAAACGTATAAGCCGATATGTCCAAATCAGCCTGGAGAGCTTCTGGTGAAATCCCATCTGGACATGGTGCTTTGCCATTCTTCAGCGATTTCAAGGTAGAGAGGATCTTATTTCGACCGAGGTAATCGGTGTTTACGTATAGCAAATTCGCTGCACCTGGGATGTCATTGACTGAATTAGGTGTTGTTCGTTTTAGGAGTTTCTTGAAATGCTCCATCCATCCTTTTCTTAGCGTCCATTTCTGATTGATGAGGTAACTGTATGAATCCGCGTTGATGTCCTGAAAATTCCTGTTTCTGTCAAGTAAGATCAAAGGAACTGGAGAAATTTGTTTCCCACCCTACACCAGTTTTCCATAAAACGTTTTGTGTGTCATAAGTTTCCCGTGATATTACTTGTTTGTTCTTCAAATTAAAAATAACGTTTAAACTCAATGTTAAATCTGTGAAAGTTTTCTTTCTCGAACATTGTTCCTTTGTTCAACTGCACTTGGGCTTCCGCACATTTTGAATTGTCCGTTACCCGTGTTTACCGTTATTGGAAAGCGGTAATTTTGTGTGCTCTCAACTGAGCTGTTTGACTTCCGTTTATTGGACACGTTGGGTTTGCATTGGAACCTGTATTCGATTACCGTTGAGGGTTGTTATCTTTTGGTTTTTAATCGTTTTTGTCTATATATTACACCGTCAATTGTCCTATTGTTCTGATTTGGGATCGATTCGTAAACGCTCGACACTCCCGGTTTAGGAGTCTGGTGGCTTGTAGCAGGCAACTAGTTTCCGTGACAGAAACTATTCCCGAGTGACGATTTAGTCGCTACAGTACTCAACGTCGAATTTGGTGACGTCAATATGCCTGTTACCCGCAGTTTTGTTGAAAAGATCAAATCTTCCCAACGGTTGGTCGATACGTGAACGGAAGACACCGCAGGTGACTGCATTCATTGTTCTCTTGAGGGCTCTCGAGTAAGCCTAAGGGGTTTAAATATAGAATCAAAAATCCTTGTTTGGAGGCTAAGATGCGCTTGGAACTCCTAAAACTATTGATTGCAAGATATTGATACCACTCAAAAGGTTGCAAGTTATCTTACGCATTGTGGGCCTTAAAAGGCAGAAGTAGCTGACTACCCTCGTCCAGAGGTAGAACATTCTCTTAGTAATGAAACACCCGATTGTTTACCAAGATCTGACCTTCCGAAGATATAATTGATATATGTTGATGGTTCAGCTAGCACCTACTGAAACTTTGGTCGTCAGTTCGAGAACTATGTGAAGTCTAGAACTCGTGATTACGGACCGATAGTTGTGGTACCTTCCTATTGAATACGCATAAATCGATTTATGACAATGATTTAGCACAACAAGACCTGAGTCAGTGAAGACTCTTTGTGACCACTTGATCGTCCCACTCCTGAAGTGCGTATAAGGGGGCACATTTCCTCGAGATCAAGACACAGAACTACGACCTCTTCGGGCAGTCGCATACAATCGCAAGGCCTGTTAGCCTTGTCAATTGTAAAGAAATTGTTTCCATTGATGTAATGTTGGAGCAAATTGACCTTTTTGTTGTCGATGATGGTCAGGAAGCTGAGTTACCTGACCGTGAATTAGCTCAGTCGCATTTTGTAAATGAATTCCCCGACACTAATTCGGATGAGATGGAGAGCAATCCTGGCTCACCTGACACCAAATTAGCCCAAATGAAAAGTAGGCCTGTTTCACATGACACTGAATCAGCTTTATTGGGGCGACGTATGGTCAGCATGACAATCCGTATGATTGGCGCAAACCTCTCGGTTGTATATCTGATGAACCATTTATTTTTGGAAACCCTGATACAATATTTTGTAATTTAGACTTGTTTAGATGGCGCAAAATGTCGCTGTTTGAGGATGCATTACATGAAGCGCGTTCGGGTAGGATATCATGCATGAGCTTATTGTAGGGCGCTGGCAGAACCGGAAAACGTGGTGGGTCTTTGTCTAGCAAACGTTTTTCCTATAAAAAGCCACAAGTGTCCAGTGATGGTGGTGCGACGTGGCGTGTGTGACTCGCCACTTAATAATGTCACTTGCTCTATTCTACTATACCTGGGTTTCGGGCCCGGAGGATGATGATTAATGTGGAAGGCGGGTTTTCGGATATGCTGATTCCAGGAGTACTACCGGGCATTCAGTATGCCGGTTGTATTGTTTACTGCAAATTATTTCAATTTGAAAACCGATGAAAAAATCGTGGCTAACGCATCAGCATTTTCTGCAGCAGTGTGTTCGCGGACGCTCCATGTTTCACCTAAGATTGATCGTTAACCATACGATATAATATTTTGGGGTTTCGATCAATCATGTTTGATATCACTTCTTGGAAGCACAACTTGTCTCGGATGACAAATTTGTTTACTTTGTTTCGCAGTAAACGGAATGTTTCCCAGGTTTTTTGAGATTAAATATTAGCCATATCCAAATCTCATGTACGTTGCTGGTTTCCGGTTGGAAGTTGAACGTGTTTTTCAGAGCATCACTCAACGCCATAGTGTTGATCCGCCTAACTGATTTACGGGCATCATATGTTCTTTCAGCTTCAAACAGATACTCAAACTGGATGACGACGTGATCACTTAGTCCCATTGGGCTTTCATATTCAACGTTATCAATGTCGTGTTCATTGCTTGTCAGAACGAGATCTCAAGGAGAGGGTAAATCGTTTGTGGTGTATTGGGTGTAACATGTAATGTGGTTATAAAAAAGAATATCGTGAAACAACTCACCAAATGCACGCTCGAGGGAGTGATCTGAATAATTGGTACTGCTCTGCAGATTCGGTAAATTGAAGTCACCCATAATCAAGAATCTACAAGTGAATCTAGAGTTAACAATGCGAATTTTATCTAGTAGGGCCAGATAGTAAGTTTTATGTGCAGAAGGTGGGCGATATACTAATGCCAAAACACAGTCTTCGGCGTTAGCTAGTCAGACTGAGCATCAGAGTGTATCCAGTAACACGATATATTGATTCGTAATTTAAAGGCACCGAAGTGTTTTCCTATAATACAAAGCTACGAGAATCAAACGTAAGGAAATCTCGAGAAACAGACGAGATAACTCCAAAGCAAATCCCGTCATACGCATCTATCTGAACCTCTATTTGCATGCTTAATAATTTGCTCCAAGCTGGCGCAGTGCCACAAGACTGGAAACTGGGACAAATAATATCCATTTACAAAGGTGGTTGCCGTTCTGATGTTAAAAATTACAGGCCGTTGACGTTGCTGTCTTCGGTATCACACGTTTTTGAGCGAATAATAACCGCAGAAATCGTGTGACATCAGGAAACGAATCAACTTTTGGCAGTTACCCAACATTGATCTCGCAGAAATCGCTCTTGGCTTACAAATTTGCTGACACAATTAGAGGATTAGACGAGGATTGTAGATGCAGGGAACTGTATTCATGCGTGCTACCTGGACATTTCTAAAGCGTTCGACAGAGTTGATCACAATTTTCTCTTGAATAAGCTAAAGAAACGCGGCGTTGTTAGAAGACTTTGCAAATCGTTAAGAGATTACCTCAACAACAATCACATCCGACTCCATGTGAACGGCCTATTATCGAAGAACATCGATGTCACTAGCGGAGTTCCACAAGGCTCAGTGCTTGGACCAATACAGTTTCTACTATATATGAACGATATACCACTACCAAATGATGATAAAATGGGTATTGTGCTGACGATATAAAAGTATGGAGGTAAATCAGAAATGATGACGATTGTATCTTGCTGCAAAACGATTTGAGTGCTTCGCTTAACTGGTCATCTAAATATAAACTGTCATTGAAAATTCAAAGTCGAAGATGATTTAGATTCGTCGTGACCTTGACTTTTCCTATCCCTACAACCTCGGCGACATAAACCTGGAGTACACAGAAGAAGAAAAGGACCTCGATGTCTGGATTTGCGGCAGTTTAATAAATGTTCTACAATGCGAAACCGTCTACAAAAGCGCGTCTCGGCTGCTCGGCATGCTACGCGGATATTTGGACATTTTCCCCCGAGGTGTTTTCATTTCATAATGAATACATATATAGACCCGGTTCCTGATTATGCCGTACAAGCCTGGACACCATGGCTCCAAAAAGACATCTCACTTCTGGATCGCATATACCGGAGAGCTTCTAAGCTTTCCATTGGTCTCAAAAAAGGCCCATCTTCGTGCGACTCAGACAAATGGAAATGAGAACACTTACGATGTGATCTCATACTCGCATGCAAAATACTCAGTACTTTTTCCCACCCCCTGGATATTTTATTTCACGTTCGAACATCCATCAACAGCCGTGGCCATGGTTGCAAGTTGGAAATACCACATTTCGAACGGATCTGCTGCAGGTATTTTTATTCGGCACGTTAGTGTTTCGCTTGAAATTCTCTAACTTCCGATTTGGTAAGCTAAAAATGGTACAGAAATCAAAAGCTGTTACAGAGTTGAAAGAACGCTTGACAATTTTCAAATGATGCCACGATGCCCCAGTTATTTTTCGAGTTAATTTTTCAAATTCCCCTATCATTTGTCTAGCCCATGGTAACCTGACACTTTCTTAGCCCAAGTATTACTTTATTGTGTGGCACTTCATATATTTTATTTTATTTGCATTATATAACGAACCTAATTTATTGATGCTATGAAGTTGAGAAACGCTCACCTATTTTTTTTTCATTCACGCTGAGATGTCCTGCTTTTTAATTCTTTTTATTCCCGTCACATTTGTCTAGCACAGGTAACCTGACACTTCATTGACCTATGTATTATTCCATTGTGCGCACGCTATACATATTTTTGTATTGGTATTATGTGGAGAAATTAATCTATTGCTGAAAATTCGTGAACACGAATAAAGTCATTCTTCTTCTTCTTCTTCTTCTTCTTAGCTATATTCAAATCAAAACTTGACGATTACATGAGAGCCTATCTGAATTTTGCCCCAAACTATCCATCAACTGTCATCGTTTTATTGATTTTGATTTTATTTAAGCATATATATATATATACATTTATACCTATATTTCCACCCTGTGGTTATTGTAAAGTTAATTGCTTTTTCAACCATAAATCTTGAATCTTGAATCTTGAATCTACTCCTCCTCTACTGACGAGTATGTGTCATTCCTGGTTATTCTAGTTTAATATTTGTTTGATGAGTTTGTAGCCACGTTTCCGTTACAGCGATGATGTCAGGTAAACATCTCAGAAAAACTGCATGCAGTTCACCGATTTTATTTCTAAAACATTGTGCGTTGAGGTAGATGCATTTTATAGTTGTTTTTCTCAACAAAGATGGGGTGTGGGAAGGAAGCTAGCGGATTTGAGGAATTGAGTTTACGATTCAGTCGTAACAATTAGAGTAGTTTAACTTGCTCCAAGTCCATATTTTTGCAAAACATTTTCGATTCTTCTTTATCGTGCTTTAGCCTGTCCCCTAGTAATGTGGCACTCGTTTCATTTATGTTGGTGCAAATCACGTTTAGTCCATCAAGCGAATGTACACGGTGTTCCTGGCGCTTTAGCTGGTTGCTGGACGTTTCAACTGCCTTAGATAGATTACTTATCATATAAACTTTTGAATTATTTTGCATCGTGACTTTTGGTCTTGAACCTGAGGGTTTTCGCTGAACCTACCGATGAGCAGAAGGCTTTGGCTTCGTATTTTTTCGCGGACCAGGGATGTTTTGGGCAGATTGGCCTTCAATAGTCGCATTTGTGGAGGGGGCCTCTGAATGGAATAAACGCTACTCAAGACTCTACGGCACATTTGCAAAAGCGGAACCTTCGTGTTGAAACATCTCAGAAGATTTAGCGTTTATCTGACTGGTATTAGCGTCAGTAGTTTTCGATTTTTTGAAAAAATATAATGGGAGACTGAGAATTTTGAGCGGTTACCAAAGTCTCTACCGATATCTTTACCGTTTGTGTGTTAAACTCTAAGCTCATCATCCGAGCATCCAGGTTACTTTGCGAAACACTTGTTCGAGCAGTTAAAACTGCTTTTGGTTAAGCTCGACAACTTTTGCACACGTAGCATACAACAAGCGTGATTTCATCATTCAGGTTAGATAACGCCCATGTAATCAATGATTTGTCACATTTTGCTTGACATTTGTGAGAACTGTTTCGACACGTGACAGATTTGACCTTACCACTGACGACTTTCATGCAGACGACGCACGAGTCGCGAACATCAGGTCGTTTCTTGTTAACGGGGTCAACCAAAAGTACAAATGACAGCACAAAAATCGATACGGCTGCGGTTGATTTGTGTGATATTGTGCGAAGTTGACGGAAAGTGACAGGTTGTAGGGATATTTCGTCACCCAATTTAACCGGTAATTTGGGAGATTCCATTTGAGAATTTTGACATGAATTTGATTTCGCGTTGTGTATTTCTCCGAAGAATTCCAGGCAGAGGTAAACACCGATGGGTTGATAGAACAACAGAAACACAAAAGGGATTCAAATAAACGAAGGAAATGTAGGAAAATCCACGGTTAACGCACACGGAGAACGACACGCTGCAGATGTATGATTCTTGTATGAACAGATCCGACGTAGCAAGCTTTCCGATAAATATCCAGAAATCAAACTGATCGGATGAAAACTAAGAAAGTTATATCCAAAATTATCGGACGTCAAAATTAAATGAACCGCAAGGCACGTGAAGTATTGTAAAGTGATAAGTGATAAGTGTCACAAACATCATCGCATGCGAAGTATAATATTGCATAGGAAATCACAGTTCCAAAAGCAGCAAGTCGACTTCCGTCCCGGCAGTGGCTTTTTTGACTACATTTTTCATCTTCGACAGATCTCAAAACTGTGACACACATATCGGAAGCCGAAAAAAGTTTATTTGTAGACATCAAATGGTCATTTTATTCAGTCGTTCGAACGTTCTTTTTTAAAATCTTGATGTCAAATGCTTGCGCATACAAAACAACGTTTCACTGAAACCGCACAGATTCACTAGAAATTTAATTCTATAATGATGTCGATCAACATATTTTACCATCATGTTTTGAATTCACCGCACTCAGGTATTGAGAATTGGGTAACATTGTGAAAACTCTGAGTGTGTCATATGATGCTTAGTTGAAATTAATGTTAGAACCACTAAACCAGGTAGGCAAGGATACTTCAATCGCCAATTACCTGAAGCGTTTTAAAATCAACTTCAATAAATGTTGCAGATGGAACTGATGAAAAATAATTTATTTCCAGCGATATTTATAATTATTTAAATATAAATCCTTCTAGATTCGACTTTTGACATTAAAGTCCTACAATATTTTTGATTGCGGAGTACATGTGGCGAACACTATCAGAAAGCATGGCCTTACGCTTAGAATCCAAATTATAAATTTGCCATCTCAGCATGGATATCGGTCGCATCACTGATGTTCAATTTGTCTCCTCAAAAACATCTACGAATGGACACGGTTGTTGTAAATTTTACCCTGCTATTATTTGGCAAGCACAGTTCTTTATTTTGACCTCCTTCGGTCGATGTTGACCCTGGATTTGCAATACAAGCACATGAAGTTTTCATGATCCGCTGCATTTCGCCTCATTATGCAGTACGATCCGGAAGTGATAATCTCTCCCACAGCACTCAACTCGATAGGCAATACTCCGTCGATTGTCATCAGTTGGTCGCAGACTGCGCGATCTGCGTTGAGCAAATAATAGTTTTATCTGCTCTTCGCCAGCTCATACAAGACCTTTGGCAAAATGCCTTCAAGAGCAATTTCTTCGTAACTCATATTCCTAATGCTTAGCTCAAATATCATTCCGCAATTGCGTTCAGCACAAAAGTGAACTTCTCGATTTTACATCATCAATTTAGCCTGGAACATTATGGAAACACAGATATTATAGCTGCAGACAGCAGAATCCGCACAATACTATTTTAGAATGTGCGGGGTCTACCTCAGATGTTATATATTCCTGAAATTTGGTGGCGTCGTTTAATATATGAAATTTCCTGAATAAAGACACAACATTGCTGAAGATACAGCAAAAATCTTTGATTTCCAGAGGATTAGAAGCTTCAATACGACGAGAAATGTTTCACATATGTATTGTCGCCATATGAACGTTCTGTTAACATTAACCACAATAGATACAGTTCTTGAGATTTTTTGTGTATTTAAAAATTATCCATCTGTCAAACCAGTTTTTGATATTTCAAAATGAATTTTCTATTTTCCTGGTGTTGCTGGCTTCCATGTTGATAAATGTACGCAATATATAAAAAAATCTTAAGAGAAAAACATTTCTGCGAACCTCAATTGCATTTTCATCATTATAAAAAGCGAATTTTTGAAAACTATTATGCTATACAGCAAGATGCGGATTATAGTGTCTACTGAATTGATACAAAAAGATGTCAGTCTACGCGACTCAAGCTATCTCAAGTATGATGCGTAATTATAAGTGCTAAATTAGCTGGACAACGTATAAATGAAATCTTGAATAAACTCACATCAAACATTATTACATGATTTACTAATAAAACAATATATATGAAAATTAAAAATAATAACCTCTTTTTCTGAATTTATCCAATGACACTTTCCACGTATAATACATTATTTCTACGATATCGTAAATTATATCTGCCACTTAAGATTTCAAAGAAACTACCTCATCTCTCGCGAAAATGCGAATTACATTAAACAAATGATTGGACAATGTTGCAGAATTGTGTTTCCGTACGCTTAGCGCTTCATATTATACGAATAAGTGACGTTAAAGTTATTTAAATTTTCTTACATTCTGCTATGGTCAGCTTGGATCTATTTTTATAATCAAAATAGTATTATTTTCGTTGATATTGCCATGATTAATGAAATTAGTTAAATTATTAGCGCCTAGTGTGCTTGGCCCGTGATAACTTCATGATTTATTATTTGAACAAAGTTGATCTTTGTAAAAACCCTAGAGCGAAGTCGCATGCACCTCGATTACGACTTCACAGAGATTTCAAGGCTCACTGATCGTGGCTTGACTCTGCGCATCTGATGACTGCAAATCGCCAACAAAGTGTTTGAGTGGGCTGTGGGCTTTGGCATCACTGTATAGTGTGTTTATCATTCACAGTTTTATTGCTGTTTATCAAACCTTATATGACAGAAAGATATCCTATCATAATTCCTTAAAACATTAAGCGTCAAATGAAGTGCACTTTATTTGATTGTTTGTTGATAAATTGAATTGCTTTTGATGGGTTTTTCGTTCTCATGCATTCGCAAATACTGTGTTACCTTATGGCTGTAACATTCATTCATTTCATTCAGTCCTCTTCGTGCCTGGTGGCACATGAGGCGAAGACAATTTCACGCGAGTGGTTCCGGTCTGTCGCTGCTTCCTTTGCCCTCTGCACCGTGAATCCTTGTGCATGTAGTTCGCGTTCCAACGTTCTGCGCCAAGTTTCCTTGGGCCGTCCTTTTTTTCGTTTACCTTGCGAATGCCAGTGCATGGCTACCTTGGTATGTGAACTGGGATCCATCCTGCAGACATGACCGAACCACAGATCTGTTGTCATCGTTTCCGTAGCAATATAGGTTTTACGGGATAGAATTGCTAGCTCTAAGTCCAACCCTCCTCCGTTCTCAGACGGGATTGGGACCGTCCATGGCGGAGTTTATGGCTGTTACACAAGGGATTAAATCATAAATGTGTATCCTATAATAAATTGAAGTGGTAAAAGTATATTATTACATATTTCATCCATTATACTAATACATAAGAAGAACTGCTTATGTTATACTCAAATATTGAAACGTATTCAAGCGTATTCAAAACCTTTAATGTTCCGACTCAGATTATTAGCAGATAAATGAGCGTTTTGTGCTTCGCATGAGTGTTTAAGGTTATATCCCCCAAAAAAAATTTGGAACGGTAATATACTCCTACCTGGTTTCCCAAAGTGATTGATGCATCTGTGTTACGCAAGAATAGAGCTCAACATCGAGGACAGATTACCCTATAACATACTATTCTCCATACATTCGAAGAGTTGAAAGGAGCGCAGTACGATAATTGTCAATAAATAAGGTATAATATAATAATAGAGAATGTTGAATCCATTCACTTGATGGTTCAAATAGCTGCTGACCACAGGATGTCAGTACAGTCTGTTCTTATTCCTTACACTCCTAGGGATATCATCGGCTTTTTTCGTCAAAGCATACATTTGAGTGAGAGCATCAGCTGTTTTCTATGTTGTGACTCTTAATCAATCCTCAGTTATCATAGGAAACACCCCTGGTTTCACGCTGGATCGAGCATTGACAATGCGATATTGCAATTTAGGATTTCCTTTCATCTTCAAAGACCTAAATTGATGCTAAATTTGCGATCCATTAGAACCGTTTTCGCTTTATTTATTCGTTTATATTTTTCTTCATATATTTGAATCTCTGGTTAATGTTTAATTATAAATCCTAAATATATTTGGGGATAAAAAGAATATCAACAGTCAAATGAAAAACATGCAACGGTTCCGTTATGAAACAACTTGCAAGGTTATCAGGAAACTGAAACCAATTTAGGGACTTACTTGGTGTCCCATGTGTTGTCCTGAAATGAGTAAGTAGCTTATGTTACTTGTACTTGTACTTGTTAATTTTATTTAATAAAATTATTCTTTTATTACTTTTATCATTTTATTATCGTATCGGACTTGAACGCGTATCCTAAAAGAAGTTTGTTCACTTAAATATAAGCGCCATTTTCGCAATCTCACAAATCTCATCCGATGCTGTTCAAGCGCGGCCGTTGCAAAGTTCAAGATACTCAAAAGAGTTTCGATGTGTGCGTGGTGCATAACAGTACTTACCGTTGCATGTGACTACCCAAAATGCACTTATTACTAGCGCGCTGTTGGTATCTAACGTCGATCAATAAAAAGGATATAAATTCTGTGTTGGCCAAAGAGCTGGAGAGCTAAATCAAGCATGGCTCGTGCGTGGGTGATTAACTTGGCCATAAAACATCTCGTAGCACTCAGTGCGATTAACAAATGTGAGTTCATCTTCTAGTTTCCTACAGAATTTCAAATGCTTTTATACTGCAACCGTTAAAATGAACTGAGCCTTTCATGCCTAAGTGGAACGAAATGACGAGTCTCAGCAGCCTTGGGGGGCTGCCTATCAGATCGAGCATTTTGTAGAGTCCCTCCCTCCTGACGTAGTCGAATGCCTTATTTAAATCAATAAAAACAGCGTATAATAGCATACGCTGTTCCCGACACTTTTCTTGAAGTTGTCTCAGGGAGAAATTCATGTCAACGGTTGATCTTCCTTTGCGGAAGCCACATTGAGATTCGGAGTAAATTCTATCAGCTAAAACTTGCAGCCGGATCTGTAAGACTTTAGCAAACAATTTGCCTACAACATTCGAAAGGGAGATTCCTCTGTAATTGTTGCAGTCGCACCTGTCACCCTTATTCTTAAATAGTGTGATGACCTTTGTGTCTCGCATCTCTTGTGGGACAACCCCCTCCTGCCAGCTCTGAAGAAGCAGATGGTGAAGAGGCTGTATTAATGCTGCTTTACCGCATTTGATGAGCTCAGGTAAAATCCCGTCGTCACCAGGGGCCTCCCTATTCGCTATATTGAGCTCATCAATAGTAGGAGGGGTATCCAGATGTTTAATTGTCGGTAACCGTTCGAAATTTTCAAGTGCATGCGGTAGAACCGTACTGTCCCTAGAGTAGAGGGAGGAGAAGTGCTCTACCCATCTTCCCATCTGTTGAGTTTTGTCGACAATCGGCTCACCAGATAAAGACTTAATGGGAGCCGTTTTAAGTTTGTTTGGGCCAATGGCTCTCTTGATCCCATCATACATAACGTGAAAATTGCCGGTATCCGCAGCTTTTTGATATTGAGACTAACGTCAGTCCAATAGTCGTTTGCACAACGCCTTGCAGTCTGTTTGACCTTATTTCTAGCTGCTCATAGAAAACGTAAGTTTTCAGCTTTTGGCATACCTTTGAACCTCAAGAATGCTGAGCCTTTCTCATGAAGCACAGCTGTGATCTCAGAAGCGTTTGCTTCGAACCAGTCGCTCTACTCGTATGGCCTGTTATATAGCCCGGTAACTAGCTTTTTAGCGCGGTGGCATATGCATTGAAGCAAGGCCATGTTCTTCTGTAACCATGAGGACCAAGCTTTACCAACGTTCTCCATTGTTGGTCTGATATAGGTGTTAATTATCCGCGGAAGTACCTGCTTTGTAAACTGCCGAAGATCCTTCTGTGAAATGAGAAGCTTTGGCAAGATTTTAAGTTACTGCGAATGCACACACCTAGGTCTTTCTCTTCCGTAACCCATGAAAGTTGCTGATAACCTATAGAGTTTGTGAATTTGAATAATTTACCGACATTTAACATACTCTCATTTTGCATGTTGAATGGTAGACAGTTTCGCAAAGTCCACGTATGAATTGCTTTGATATAATTTTGTATAATTCTGCAAACCTCTTCGGTGCGTACGCTAGTCCAGTCTTGGATGTCATCCGCAAATTAAATAAATTTCCTGTGTACTTATATCGTTAGCGCAGACCAGGAAGAGTATTGGCCTCAATACTGAGCCTTGATGAACGTCACGCGTAACTATTACTGGGCTGGATAGTGCCCCATTAAGTCTAACCTTGGTAACTCAATTAGTCAAGTAATCCTATATCCAAGACAATAAATCTGTCAAACACTTCGAGGTGCTACAATTTTTGTAGTATTATGCTGTGGTTAACAAAGTCAAAAGCTTCAGACATTTTCAAGTAACGAGCATGGATAGGGTATCTAATGTCCACGTCTCGAGGCGAAGTATCAAGATTCATACGATGTTTAGTGAGACAGGAGTGTCTTATTCTAAATTCGTGATGCGCGATGGAAAGAAGCCTATTTTTTCCCAAGTGTTTGATAATTTCGTCTGAATCAATCGTTCGAGAATCTGAGAGACCACAGGCAAGACAGTGACTGATCTCTTGTTATTCACGATATGCTTTTTAGATGGAAAGCATTAAGCTCCCGTTGGTGTCTTGTGTAAGTCATCCAGGTTTCACTGCCGCGCAGTCAAGTATTTAGTACGCACGCGTTGCATACCATCATCTTTGTTTTTACAGCGGTTAATCCAAACACGAGAGTTCAATCGCGAGAAAATGACAGTTGCTTCGCTAATCCTCCTATTAATCTTCGTGTTAAGCGAGAGGTTATGCGTATTGGTTAAAGCAATATATGTGACATGATCTACTGGTACAAGCTGACAGTTTCCAGCAGTGATGAATGGAGGTGAACCAATCATTTATTTATGCTGATTTTTAGCTCAAAGAGTTTGCATGCTGACAAAAAACAGTCCATAATCGATTTGCGATTTTCTTGTGAGTGTGAAATAATGGTTGCATAGTCGGCAAGCAGTTATTTACGGATTGGCACATTTCGTTCCTTGGTTTGTGTTCTTAACCAGTTCAGGTTGAAAAGATTGTCATCACGTCGCGTGCAAAAGTAAATGCTTTCTGTTCTCGTTCTGAAAGCATGTTCCAAAAGCAGAACAAATGAAATTCCGAACATAATTGGAGCAAAAGCACACTCTTGTTTGATGCCTCGGAGAATTTTGAAGGCTTCGGAAGAGAAACCGTTAAATGTTATAAGCCTTCCATGCCAGATTGGAACGAAATACGGAGTTTAAGCAGCCTTGGAGAGCAGCCCGTCTGATCAAGCAATTAACAACTCCCTCCCAGTACCTAACTCAAATGAATCCCTTAAATCAATAAAAATAGCCTAATATTGTATTTGCTTCTCCAGACATTTTTTCCTAAAGTTGTCTCAGGGAGAAGATTATATCAAGGATTGATCTATGCCTGCGAAACCCATATTCAAATTTGGATTGCTTTGAGATCTACGGAAATAGGACACTGTTTGCACTAAAACATTCCACGTGATTTATTTCATGACTCGGAATTTGAAAGCTGCAACAGTATTTCACAATGTCTGACAGTCTCTATACGCAACCAATCTTAAAACCGCGTTTCGCCTCCTGTCCACTCTTTCATTTCCATCTGAAGTAGTTAAACATTTCGGTTATTATTACATTGTTCCACACCGCCTCTACGCATCTTCCGTCTCATGACCAAAGTTATAAATGTAATTCTTATACACGAATTTTCATCAGTTACAATAATGTCACCAAAAAATTGACGAGCAGGTCCCGACATCCAGTTGCAATTTTTCGACTGAACGATCTTTCTTGTCCATCTTGATTCATAGTTTCCACGTAGGATATCGTTTATTAGCAAATGCCGTGACCAAAAGTTTAACAACAATTACCGTTATCTTGTAATTTGTTTAAAATTGCGTTTATAAATTCGGCCTCCGTTGATGCGAACAAAGGATACATTTAGCCCACAGATATCGCTAACATTCAACGGAAAATAGGTGTGGAGAAATTAGTGTTATGCACGGCTAATTTGAAGCCCATGTAATCGATCAAAAGCTGTTTAACAGTTGCATGTTCACCTGACTATTTGTTATCTAATGTTGAGGGTTGTTCTTCGATTGCTCTCTTAATTTTGCGGTGCAATTGATGTCATGATAGCAAATTTATTTGTAAGAATGAAGCCGTTTACTCTCTCAAATTTAAAAAGAATCACAACATATCATAAGTTTTGCGAATTTTATTTTCCCACAAACCACTTAATTGCAAAGGCATTGAAATATAGTTTACGAAGAATTCACATGAAAACTTCAGAAAACAGACTGAACAAACGCGTTTTGTTGGAAAGCAGCATTTCAAAGGCAATTAAATGAACATTTTACAATGCGTGTAGTTGGTAAATGTTTGTTGTAAAGGGAAAACTGAAAGAATTTCGCCAAAACCTTTTTATTCGTTGGGTTTGGTATATTTGCCGTCATTTGAACCACCATGGACTTCCATTCGAATTTTGTCTTTTTCAAATCGACGCAGAATGTTGATAAATTTATCGTCCTGAACGAGACCGGAGAAAATGTACCGATATTTCAGAAAACCTTTTTGAAAAGCGGTCGGACAAAACGGGATATTTACACGTTGTCTTAGTGTTATATTGAAGTGAGTGAGATATTGTTCTGAAAAACCAGGGATTTTCCATTCTAATGTTACGTTAGACACTGTGGTTGACATATGGAACCATAAACAGGGTCAGATCGGGTGTGAAAGCTGCAATAGATTTCACATGTTGACAGTTCTTTATACGCAAACCAAATCTCTTTAAACCGAGTTTCGCCTTCTGTGCAACAAAAACCATCAATTTTCTCCACATTATTTTCCGTCATTTTTCTTAATTTGTCATGTTTTATATCAACAAAGGACGATTTTTAACGCGCACAGTTTAAAACAATTACGTGATATCGTGTTTTCTAGTGAGACTTCTGATATAAAAAACTTTGGCTATGCTATTCGGCAAAAACTAGATAATATTTTGAAGCAAGCATTGAAAAAGAAGATGAAACATCGTGCAGGCTGGCAATTCGCTTTTCGTCGACGTCATGACTTATCTAGAATGCCTTTACCTTGTATTTTATCATCAAACGTTCGTTCGCTGTGGTCCAAGTATGGTGAAATTTCTCAACTGCTCAATTCAAAAATTTCAAAGCATACAGGCATTGCCCTGTTCCAAGAAACATGGCTTTACTCGGCAATAGAAAATGAGTTGCTCTACATTGAAGGATTCAACTATTTTCGTCTTGACCGAACCTGTCCCTTGAGGAATCGTGGTGGCGGTGTTATCACATATATTCGAAACGACTGGTGCTCATGCTGCAAACAGATTTTTACTTTTGACAAGGTTGAAATATCCTGCCTGGCTGTCGAATGTAAACCCCGATATCTTTCTAATTTTCAATCCCTTATTTTGATAAATACTTATGTTATCCCAAATTGTCAATCTAACGTTTTTAATGCATTCATTGATGAACTTCTTATGAAACTTGCTCCTTTTCAAAATTCTTTGATTCTCTTAGCTGGCGACCTCAATGACTGCAATGTATCTATGTTTTCCCTATTGTCGCTCAAAAATGTTGTTCATTTCTCAACTCGAGCTGACGCATTTTTGGACTTTGCCCTAACAAATGCACCGCATCTGTTCCTCGCCCGCAAGTTTGCTCCAATTGGTAATTCTGACCATTGCATTATCAAACTTCTCCCAAAAATTTATGGTAGCACTGGACATAGACACCTCACCCGCAGTAATGGCAAAAAGGTGACTTCCAGAGCTTGTCAGCATGACAATATTTCAACTCTCAGGGACATGCTTTCTACCACTGATTTCAACATTTTTCATGAAGATGATGTCTCCGTCGAATGTGATGTTGTGACATCCTATCTTAACTTTTGCTTTGAAATCTGTTGTCCTAAAGAAACTATCTTTGTGAGTCCTCACCGTTTTTCCTCTGTCCACCTAAAACGCCTAAGGAGATTGAAAGAGAAAGCCTTCAAAACACATGATCGTAAAACTGTTGCGTTGCTTTCCCAGTCAATCAAGCTCGAAATTCGACGTCTTGAAAAGCTGTACACGAACACACTTCTTGGAACGAAAGACAGTCGTCACCTATGGCGTGCGCTTAAGCAAATTTGTGGAAAGAACAACAGGAAATCCCCACCTATTTTTGATATTAATTCCTTGAACGAATCGTTCGTGCATCAAATTACTGATAATGACTGTGAAGATAACTTTATTTTGCCCCCATCCTCTTTTTCCGATTCACCTTTCACCAACGTATCCGAGGTCTTTTGTGCACTTTCGGCTGTCTCACGTTTTAAGGCTGCAGGACCTGATAAACTGTCGCCCACTGTACTAAAAGAATGTGCTGGAGTGCTATCATCCCCCATCACATCCATTTTTAATCGTTGCATGGAAAGAGCAATTATGCCTGATTGCTGGAAATCTGTCTGCATTAGCCCGATTCCAAAGAAAGATCCTGGTAAATACCGTCCTATCGCGTGCACGTCGCAGTTGCTTAAGGTACTTGAGAAAATTGTTTTACGGCGACTCGTGTCCAGCTGTCAGGTGCATGATGTTCATCAGTTCGCGTACCGGAAAAATCGCTCAACTGTCGATGCTGTCGCTGTACTCACAGATTTTATCTCACGTTCTCTAGATAGCAAATCTAGAGCAGTACAAACTTGTTTTTTGGATTACACAAATGCCTTTAACAGTGTTCTAAGAAACTCATTACTTCAAAAATTATCTGATCATGGCGTCACTGCAAATATTCTTCATTGGCTCGCATCCTATTTTGAGGGTCGTATCCAATACACAGTTGCGAACGACCAAACCTCCCGTGAAATAGCTAGTCCCCGTGGTGTCCTTCAAGGTGCAATATTGTCCCCATTTCTATTTTCCCTTTATATTTCTGATCTTCCCTCTGACCTATCTGCACTTACCCTCAAATACGCTGATGATGTTGCCATTGCAGTAAATCAAAATCGTCGGATCGAGCAACATGCCTTAGAATCAATGGTAACGTACATTGGTCAATGGTCCTCCACGATTGGTTTATCGTTGAATCCTTCTAAATGCAGCGAAATTGTATTTTCCAACATGATTGGACAGCGTCGTTTAGCCCTTCATCAAGAAATTCCTCGCGTTTCTCTTAACGGATTGGTGTTCGACAGATGTTGCAGCTTTAAGTATCTTGGTGTTACAATATCTGAAAATCTTAGCTGGACTGAACATGTTACAAGGGTATTCACAAAAGTGCGCCAACTGTCGTTCTACGCACTACGTCTCCGTTCTTTCTCCGTTCCACCAAATGTCATTCAACTTTTCGTTTTTTCTTGCATCATTCCCCACCTTCTTTTAGCATCTCCTGTGATTTTTCCCGGCCTCTTGGAAAAGGATTTTACGATGATCAGAAGATGCATTAAGCTCATCTCAAGACTGAGTTGTGTTTCCGCTGATGACATTCGTGACACTATTGTCAATCGTCATTTTCGTGAATGCAGCAGATTAATCGCGAACATTTCTACTGATAGTTTAAATCCATTGAACAAAAGCCTTGTTTCTTGCAGATCTCTTTCCTCCACTCGAAGCCAGTACGTTATTCCCTATTCAAGAACGAATAAATTTAGAAATTCTTTTATCCCATACTTGGCCCGATACATGGTACAGCAATCAAAAGCTGTTACAGAGTTGAAAGAACGCTTGACAATTTTCTAATGATGCCACGATGCCCCAGTTATTTTTCGAGTTAATTTTTCAAATTCCCCTAACATTTGTCTAGCCCATGGTAACCTGACACTTTTTAGCACAAGTATTACTTTATTGTGTGGCACTTCATATATTATATTTTATTTGCATTATATAACGAACCTAATTTATTGATGCTATGAAGTTGGAGAAACGCGCACCTATTTTTAATTCACGCTGAGATGTCCTGTTTTTCTAACTATTTTTTATTCCCGTCACATTTTTCTAGCCCGAGGTAACCTGACACTTCATTGGCCCATGTATTATTTCATTGTGTGCACGCTATACATATTTTTTGTATTGGTATTATGTGGAGAAATTAATCTATTGCTGAAAATTCGTGAACATGAATAAAGTCATTCTTCTTCTTCTTCTGCTTCTTTCTTTCAAGTCCATCTCACGTAGTTAAACATTTCCGGTTATTATACAGTGTTTCCACACTGCCTCACGATCTTCCGTCTTATACCCAAAGTTATAAATTGGTAATTCTAACACGAATTTTCATCAGTTACAATAATGTCACCAAAAAATTGACGAGCAGGTCCCGACATCCAGTTGCAATTTTTCGACTGAACGATCTTTCTTGTCCATCTTGATTCATAGTTTCCACGTAGGATATCGTTTATTAGCAAATGCCGTGACCAAAAGTTTAACAACAATTACCGTTATCTTGTAATTTGTTTAAAATTGCGTTTATAAATTCGGCCTCCGTTGATGCGAACAAAGGATACATTTAGCCCACAGATATCGCTAACATTCAACGGAAAATAGGTGTGGAGAAATTAGTGTTATGCACGGCTAATTTGAAGCCCATGTAATCGATCAAAAGCTGTTTAACAGTTGCATGTTCACCTGACTATTTGTTATCTAATGTTGAGGGTTGTTCTTCGATTGCTCTCTTAATTTTGCGGTGCAATTGATGTCATGATAGCAAATTTATTTGTAAGAATGAAGCCGTTTACTCTCTCAAATTTAAAAAGAATCACAACATATCATAAGTTTTGCGAATTTTATTTTCCCACAAACCACTTAATTGCAAAGGCATTGAAATATAGTTTACGAAGAATTCACATGAAAACTTCAGAAAACAGACTGAACAAACGCGTTTTGTTGGAAAGCAGCATTTCAAAGGCAATTAAATGAACATTTTACAATGCGTGTAGTTGGTAAATGTTTGTTGTAAAGGGAAAACTGAAAGAATTTCGCCAAAACCTTTTTATTCGTTGGGTTTGGTATATTTGCCGTCATTTGAACCACCATGGACTTCCATTCGAATTTTGTCTTTTTCAAATCGACGCAGAATGTTGATAAATTTATCGTCCTGAACGAGACCGGAGAAAATGTACCGATATTTCAGAAAACCTTTTTGAAAAGCGGTCGGACAAAACGGGATATTTACACGTTGTCTTAGTGTTATATTGAAGTGAGTGAGATATTGTTCTGAAAAACCAGGGATTTTCCATTCTAATGTTACGTTAGACACTGTGGTTGACATATGGAACCAAACACGGTTCAGTAGTT
>JACCGJ010005825.1:0-33024 GCA_013407085.1 Atriophallophorus winterbourni
GTCGGCTTTTTCTTGTGTATTCAAAGCCGTATTGCCATCATCCAGCACTTACTTACCTATTTTATCTCTTATATGTATTTGATCACATAAAAATTTTCTTAATGAGGCGATAGAACCAAATCCAAAGTGTCAGGTGTGTGACCTGACCCAAACCTTGTAGGTTCCCTGAAATGCCGATAAAAGGCCTTGACAAGAAACCAGTACAGATATTGCGACTCCGCTGTCTCTGATAAACAACTTTCAGTACGCCAATTGATACCCGGGAGATTACAGTATTCAACAATTAGCAATGCGTTGCATTGCCCTTTATTCAGTTCAGTTCAGTTCTGTTGTGTTATGTTCAGTTAAGTTGCACAGGAGAGTAAATGGCTCATGAGACAATCGAGCACGCAGCATTTTTTCAGTGAAACGCTGCGGAGAATTAACCACCTCTGCCGGAACGTTTTTTCCTATTGTGCGTTGCATATCTTCGACGATCGTGACCCAAGAGATTATCCAGGTTGTATTTAGGAAGAACCTCTTTATGAATGCTGCTGGAATTATATAATGATATTTCTCTTCATAATTACGGTGAGAGGTCAGCTAAAGAAGAATTGTTGTATCGACTAAAGTCGCTGTTTAACGCGTAGTTCGCCCGTTGCTTGTTTCGACAATTCAAAACCACAATGATTCGAGTTTTCTACGGTTCTATTAAAAATATTAATAGACAATAACAATTAAGAAACCTCAACTCTACCGGGTTGTACAAATGATGTGAGCCAAAATGCTCAAAGATTCCAAATGACAACAACAAATTCAGCCAATGCTGACAAGATAGACAATACAATGGTGAACAATCGTCTCTGTTTTCTCCAAATACCACGAGCAAAATATGTGGGATTTTAATGGCAGCCGGACAATATAAATTACTTCAGTAAAACAAAACAGGGTATACAATTGCATAAAGAAAATGTGTACACAAAAACAATGTAAGATAAAATTGTTGAGAATTGAGAAGAATTCAATTGTTCAAACAGAAAAATAAGAAGGAATTTTACACAAAATTTTCGTCATTTACACCTACCGCCAAATTCCTTCTAAACCCGGTGTTCTGAATAAAACTAACTGATTGGTTCCGCCTCCTTACCCAACTACTCTAATCTTAACCCAAAAAACGCAAGACAAACGGCAAATGACTTTATTGAGTGGCGAGTCACACACGCCACATCGCATTGCTATCACTGGACATATGTGGCTTTTTATAGAGAAAACGTTTGCCAAACGTAGACTCACCACGTCCTCCAGCTTTGCTCCTGACCCTTTAAGAAGTTCGGGCTTGCCCTATTTCCCCCACCGCGCAAACCTCCGGGCTTTCGTCTTCTTGAGATCCTTCCAGCAAACCAAATGTCGGATTCGGCATTTTGTAATTCATCAAAACCAAGTTTGCCTACCGATAAGGATCTATCGGAATGATGACCAAACATAACAACAATGTAACGTTTGAAACGGACCAGCCACGCAATGGATCGTAAAAGTCTTTTCCAACTAGAAAATCGATGAAGAATGTTGTTTATTCCTCGTTCTGAATCCTTTGACGTAATGTTACAATTAACACGCTTGAATTCAGCTTGCTCGGTGCGCTGCGGATTAACAATTTCAGGCCACGTATCAATGGTTTGTCTTAGAAAGTCAGGGCCGTTTAACCAAAATTCCAATTGAGACAACTCCATGACACCCCGTGAGGTCAAATCAGCTGGATTATAACGGGTACCAACATGCCTCCACTGGCATGGTATCGTGTGTTCGTGTATGAACGTCAAGCGATTCGCTACAAACGTTGAGAAGCAACTAGTTCGATTGGTAATATAATACAAAACAGTCATCGAATCAGTCCAAACGTTGATGTCTTTAACTAGTTCACCAAAAGCGGATTTTAGTATCAAATATATACGTACCGCAAGAACCGCTGCAGACAATTCCAACCTAGGAATGAATACCGTTTTCAGAGGATTCACTCGAGATTTCGAAAACAGGAGACGAACCGGCGACATGACTGAATCACTACATGAAAGTCCGTATGCAACGGCTCCATGGCCAGATTCCGAGGCATCACTGAATACGTGTAGATTTAAGGACGTCATACCTTCATTTACTTCGCAAATGCGTCGTGGAACTCGTAACTCTTTGATCGAATGCATGCTGTTGATCCACTTGTCGCACACTAGCTGAAGATCATCACACATCGGTTCGTCCCAACCCAAAGGTTTTCTGCAACAACGTTGTAGCGATTCCTTTCCAGGGAAAATCCAAGGACTCATCAAGCCAAGTGGATCATACAAACCACTGACTACTAACAATAAAGTTCGTTTCGTTGTTGGGCGTTTCGCAAGTTTCAGATAAAACGCAAATTCATCTGTGGCTGCATCCCATTTAACACCCAGCATTCTTTCTATCCGTAGCTTATCTTGGCTAATGGCACGTACGTTGGGTTCGCGGTCATCCGCAGGCACATCATCAAGTAAGATACGGTCATTGACAATCCACTTTGTCAAACGAAAACCTCCCATCCGTAACAATGATGACAACTGCCTTATCAAGGACTTCGCTTCCTCTTGAGTAGGCACTGATACTAAACAATCATCAACATAAAAAATTTTCGAAACATAATTTCCAATTCGATCTTCAAATAAATGACCGAAATCCTCGACCGTTTTACGCAGTGCAAACGTAGCGCAAAATGGGGACGACGTTGCCCCAAAGGGATGAACTGTCATCCTAAATTTTTTAATGGAACCCCGCATATCATTATCCTCCCACCAGAGAATTCTAAGTGCGTCTCTATGAAAGTTTGGCACTTTGACTTGGAGGAACGTCTCTTCGATGTCAGCAGCAACAGCATATACATGTAATCGAAAGCGCAGCAATACGTCGATCAAATTTGTGGTCAGATTTGTTCCTTGAAATAGTACATCATTCAACGACACACCATTGTGTTTAGCCGCACAATCGAAAACTACTCTCAGCTTTTCCGGTTTCTTAGGATTGAAAACCGGATGTTGAGGCAAATACCAAACAATATTCTCCGTGGCATTATTCAGAACGGATTCGACATAACCAATCTCCAAATAATGTGCCATAACCTTGCTGTAACGCTCGAACAAAACACTATCGCGTTCAAATCGACGCCGCAAGTAGCTTAAGCGCCTTTCCGCTGACAAATAATTTGTGGTCAATTTGCTTCTATCAGGCTTCCAAGGTAGCGGTACCTGAAAATGACCGTCGATAATTTTTGATCCGCTTACGAGCGACAATGCAACTTCGTTATCGCGCGATCGTTCATTTCCTTCAGCGGATATGTCTGCAAATTCTGCATTGTACAGACGGTTGACACATTCATCAATAGACCCTTGCTCCAAAGAAGAATTCAAACACAAGATATCCTTTCGAGTTTAGCGTGCTGGGCCTTGCAGAATCCACCCCAACAGCGTTTTGGTTGCAAATGGACGGCGCCTGCCTCCTAAGCGCTGTTCTAACCCCCAATGTGCTTTAGGGACGTCACAGCCTATGAGCACAGTCACAGGCTGATCACTAACATCAAGCAAGTCAACGTCTCTCAAGTATGCAGGCTGTTCACTCAAGGCTGTCATTGGACATTGTGATACACGCGGCAACTTTTCTACTGTGTAAGCCTCAGGGACGTGGATTACTTCACTGCCATCAAACGAGTGCATTTTAAATTTCAAACGAGAACAAGTAAGTTTACGCTGATGAACCAAAGTGGTCGATTAAACTTGCGCAGGACTTTTAGGCATCCTGTTCTGTTCAACGAAGTCATTAAGAATCAAAGTGGTATCAGAACCACTATCCAAGAAGGCAACTGCATTTATAAGCCCATTTGGAGTCTCGATCTTGAGGGGTACAGAACCTAAGAAAACTTTTGCACTGAATGCCGCATGACTGCAGTGAATATTCGTGGACGGTTTCTCTGCAGCGTGGTTGTAGTGTAGAAGTGTGTGGTGTCGTTTACCGCAATTTTCGGCAGTGCACCGCGGCTTGTATTTACATGACACAGCGCAATGTGACGGTCGCAGACATAAGAAACAAACAGAGTTGCACCTGGCGATTTCTCAGCGCGACTTGACATCCGATTCAATAAATTTCGGACGATTTTGTAACTCATGAGATGCCTGGCATATGCAACATTTCATGCTAGGCCTTGCATCACTTGTGGTGACAAAAACATTTCTTTTCACAGTGGTTTGTAAACCACTCCTCGCATTCGGGTATGCACGAGGTGATTGCTGATGCGTGTTTGAGCTAGTTGTTTTAAGCAGCTGCCCAAACCTGCTTCTTGCGATACGTGCACGCCGTGACATAAATTGTGTCAGGTGCTCAAATGTGACTCCATGGCCATCCATGCTGAGTTGATCCGCCGCATCAGCCCACTGATGCTGTAAGGCGACAGGTAGACACTTAACAACGCCTTCCAAGGTGGTTACAGAATTCAAATCTGCTTCACAACCCATTTGCTTCAAAGCAATTTGGCAGTTTTCCATCCTCAAGGCGAGGTTTGACAGACTGTCGGAAGTGTTTCTTACCCGTGTTGCTTCACTCAACATCTCGTTCAATAACGAGCGTGCAACAACATGAGGTAGGCCAAACATTTCCTTTAGAATGCTGCGTGCTCTTTCATAACCTTCTTCAGGCGGCAACATCACGCAAGCGTCAATCGCATTTCGAGGTTTACCTCGGCAATAATATGTGAGGTACAATAGAAGCTGACCAGAATCAGTAGTTTTTGATTCCACATGGCATTCAAACTGCATTATAAATTTCCAGTAGCCCACTGGATTACCATCAAATGATGATAATTCAACTTTTGGAAGTGAAGCAGAATCTTTCACGATTCTCTGTGGCGCTTTGCCCACTTCCGATTCAAGTTGACGATCAGCGACGGGAAAACTAGCCACCGGATCGTCGTTAGATCGGCACAACTGAGCCAACATTTCCTTCACTACTACTAAGTCCTGCTGTAAATCCCGCATAGCCTGTTCGGGTTTAGATTCTAAATTACAACTACCTAAAGGCGACCACCAAGAGCTATGTGAGGCAGAACCAGTAGTGTCATTAAATTCACTATCATTATGTTTCCCAGTAGGGATCAACCGTTTCGATTTTTTAGACATTACCAATTAATGCAAAAACGAAGATAAAAAAAGAAAAACAGGGGACGCCACCGAGTTTGAAACAAATTAGAATTGCGGCACGAAGATCCAAGTTGATCCTTAATCAAATTGGCAGACGATCCAAATTGACCGTTTCCAAATGAGCAATTCAATTTTCTGTTTCTTCTTGTAGAACAATCCGAGTTGAGAACTGTATCGACTAAAGTCGCTGTTTAACGCGTAGTCCACCCGTTTCTTGTTTCGACAATTCAAAACCACAATGATTCGAGTTTTCTACGGTTCTATTAACAATATTAATAGACAATAACAATTAACAAACCTCAACTGTACCGGGTTGTACAAATGATGTGAGCCAAAGTGCTCAAAGTTTCCAAATGACAACAAATTCAGCCAATGCTGAAAAGATAGACTGCCAAATGATAAATGCAAAGAAATAAAATTACCAATACAATGGTGAACAATCGTCTCTGTTTTCTCCAAATACCACGAGCAAAATATGTGGAATTTTAATGGCAGCCAAGCAATATAAATTACTTCAGTAAAACAAAACGGGTTATACAAGTGCATAAGGAAAATGTGTACACAAAAACAATGTAAGATAAAATTGTTGAGAATTAAGAAGAATTCAATTGTTCAAACAGAAAAATAAGAAGGAATTTTACACAAAATTTTCGTCATTTACAATTGTGAAAAACTAGAACTATAGCATTTGCGTTATTTACCAGATAACGCTGAAATTTGTGAACTACCTAATCTTCCATAACAATAAGGGAGATTATTCAAGAGAAAGCTCACCTACATGCGGTCCTAACCCTTCATAAAACTCGCGACTTAACTGCAGGATTTAAGTTCTTCAGGAAGCCAGGTCTACAAATTTACCATTTTGAGGCTTAAAAAGTTTTCCAGGGAGTCTAGTCTACATCGCTCATTATAAACTTTCAGGGAACGTCAGTGGGTGCCTAGCTCGGAACTTAAGGCAAAGAAGTCGTTCATCATAACGCCGCATATCACCCGCTATAAGTCGATTTTTATGTGGACTCAGAGAAACTTCAATAAAAGAACTTTTATTAGGATTATGTGAGGATGGAGGAGGTTGGTTGTAAATACAACCAAAAATGTCGTCTGGTGAAGGTATATCGATCCATATCTGATCATCAATATCACCCAGTGTAGAAGAATAAAGATGTTAGACCGGTATATTCTTAGTTTCATATGTGATGCAACCACCACCACGAGTAGAGCACTGATTTTTTGGAAAAATATTATAATTTGGTAAGAAAAGGATAGCGTCTGCATCTTCATTAGTCGTCCAAGCTTCAGTGATTAGTACTACATCAGTCGGGTTAGCAGACAGGAAAAATTGAAGATCAGACATTTTCAAAGTAATGGATCTCGCGTTAAATAGAAGGATGCGGTTAGGAAAAATTACAAGGAGAGGTATTAATGATAGGGGCCGGATATTTGAAATTAGGTTGTTTAGAGTGGATTGAAAGTTTGAGGGTTGGCATAAATATAAGGAAAGTTAAAGTTCCTGTTTAATCTAAGGTTTTGTGGCTTGTCACCATACTGAGTGAAGTGAGGTTAGGACCACATTGCAGAAGGATTATGAGAACCATAAGGTGAAGGACCATAATAATTGAAGGTGGGCGCGTGCATAGGTAATAGGTGAAATCATTTTCTAGAATAACTAGAATTACTGTTTCTAAAAAAGCCATTCATATAAGGCCCAATGATTGGCGGTTGATTGATAATGGGTGCTTTTGCTCTAAATGTCGAAAGTTTACATTTTTTATCCTCAATATTTGAGCGAGGAACAGTTTGTAGATTAGTGATGACTTGGGGTGCATCATGTGATTCGATGTCTAAGCTGATAGTTACAATTACATTTAGTACATTTATGTCAGCCCCGAGGTAGAATCTCAATAACAATAATAATAATAATAAAATAATCATAATAATAATAATAATAATTAATAATAATAATAATAATAATAATAATAATAATAATAATAATATATACAATTCTTGGTAAAACCAAGGCATGCAAAACATGATCAGGTTAACAATGTGTACAAAATAAATAAATTGTAAAATGACCTTATCAAGCGGAATTTTTGAACATTTTTGCTGATTAATAAAGGATGGTAAATTTACAAGGGTAAGAAAGTTAACTTTTTTCGCGCAATGTCACACAGTAATAAAGTTTCATCTAGATTGCATCGAAATAATCAAATGAAGGGGATGCGATTAATTCTGGAGCAGGGATTGAAAGAAAAGAAAATAACGGAAACAATTATGGAGGAAATAGTGCGTGTGAAGATATAATTGTCACAGTAAAAATAAATTTTCGAAATAAAGAAAGTTCCTTTATATATATATATGATATTATATAATCAAATTGACTTCTTCGGAATGATGGTGGGTGTGTTTGAAAAAAAAGCATATAGAAATCCGAAGTTAAATTGAAAAAATTTAGAAAATGGAGGGGAAAAGAAGAGATTGTGTTTTAAATTGCATGAGGTTTGGGCCGGTTGTACGATCCAGGAAAGTCGAAGAATTGTCAAATCAGGGAAACCAAAACTATTCGCCAGTATGGATTTCGGTTCATGTAGAAGAATCAGTTTTACGCGGAAGAAGCAAGGACCAGTATCGGAGTTGGTTTCGGAGTCGGAGACAATGGAATACGATCGAAAATATTCTCTTCACCATCATGGTGAGAGGTTATCGGTGTGAAATTTTACATTTTATATAAACGATAAAAAAAAGATCACAAAAAAGACAGTATTTTTGGCATTTTTAGCGTTTTTTTCTTTTTTTGTTTTTATAATAAATACGTTATGTAAAAACATGTTTTTATGCATGTTTTTTACTCTTGGAGAAAAGTCAAGCTTCGAGGTCTTGCCCAATCCTATTAGAACTTAGCGACAAATGCCTAGCATCACACATTTTAGCCAATAAGGATGTTTTAAAATCGATTCCAAAATTTAAAAATGTATTTTTTAAACCTGATCTAACGCCAATGCAACGGAGAACTAGGTTCCATAAACGTACCGTTACTACTCCATATTCCACCGAATCTTCCAACAATGGAAAAGAAACGATAGAAATGGATGAGGTGCCACAAGAGTTGAATGTGCCTCCAACTTCACCTTCTTCTGTGAATAATTCAACACAGCCTATTATTTCACCTAAAATTCCAACTTAAATTATTACATCCCCTCACTTGAGGAAAAGAACCATCTTACCAAAGTTTCGACAAACTAGTGCGTTATTGCCTGCACCACTTCCTTTCAGGAATTCTTCAACTTCTGACAATAGAAATACTCGGAACTTTAATTGTCGTATAATGCCTTATCCATTAGATCGGAACTTGGCATGGCAATTCCATCGACCAAGTCCGCAATACCCGAGCCCATTTTCGAATTATTACAACCCATCACAACACTTTTTTAAGCATATTAACTGGTCCCCCGACACCAATTTTCCATATTTCAACTCATTTAACACTCACTCTACTATGTTCCCTTATCCAAGTATGAGAAATTTTCAAATCCCTCCACAAAGGCTTTTAACATAAACCAACATGCTCCACATAATAATCAAATACATAATAAGCCATTTTCTGATCATAGCCCCTCATCTCTTAGATTTATTCTTATCAATGCTCGATCCTTAACTAACAAGATATTAGCTTTACGTTCATATCTTCTCTCTAATCCCGCTGATATTATTCTTATAACTGAATCTTGGACAAAAAAGGAACAATCAGACTGTGAACTTCTGATTCCAAACTAGCACATTTTTAGAAAAGACCGCGTTTCAAAACGTGGAGGAGGTTGCCTTGTTTATGTTCACTCTAACCTCCAAGCTAACATCATCATTTCATCCGTCTTTGATCATATCGAAGATTCTATCTGGCTGGCACTACCGGCTTTTGATCTCTTACTTGGATGCATCTACTATCCACCAGCTACTATTTCCTCAACGCTTCAACGCTTGACTGATTGTTTCATAGAAGCCTCTGTCCACCCTTGCCGTTATAAATTAATTGCAGGAGATTTCAACATGCCTTCATTCAACCAGGTAGAATGCAATGACATAAATCTTAATTCTTTTTCTGATACCATCAAACTATTAGGTTTTACACAGTTTGTTGATAAACCAACGCGCAATAAAAATATCCTCGACCTTGTCTTCACTTTGAATATCACACCTTCAAACCTGAACGTATCTCCGTCATTTTTTAATGGAGATCATAACATTATATCTTTTGAAGTGAGTTGCAATAGCATAATAACTAGTGTTAAAAAGCCACATATAATTACTCACATAGATTGGAAAATCTTCAAAAACCTCATCAGAAACGAAGATTGGTCTGAATTTTTCCTTTCTGACAATTTTAATGTAACCTCAAAAATCTTTCATAATAAACTTGGTGACTTACTACAGAAATCTACAACCAGACATGCTAGACACCCTAAACTGAATAAAGCTCATAAGTTAGAGAAACGCATTGCTTATTTGACTTCATATGCTCGTAATAAACATGACATATCTTCTCTCTTGCACGCGTATGAACTTTCTGACAAACTAGTACAAATTATGAATCATAAACTGATTTCTGATGAGTCTTCAGCCCTTAAGTCTAGTAAAAAACAGAAAGCATTATCTAAATTAATGAACGCCAGGGCATCGGAAAATTCAGATAAGATAAACTACATCAATAAACAGGACCAACATGGTAATAATTGCACAGTAATAACTGAGCCTTTTGCTATTTGCGAAGAATTTCTTTTATTTTTCAATGCTTCATATAATAACAACTCTTATCCGGAGGTAATTATACACCCCACATGCAATACGTTAGATGCAATTACAATTAATACCTCTGACATACGTAGAGTTTGTAATCAAGTTACAATCTCCTACAAACCTGATGAAACAGGTTTCGTACCAGCAATATGCAAAATTGGATCTGAAGACTTCTTCTTATTACTACTCAATCTCTTTAATACGTCTATCAAATCAGGAACTTTCCCCTTAGAATGGAAACATTCCGTTGTCATTCCGCGACATAAGTCTGGATCACTACATACAGTTACCAATTATCGACCCATTAATCACACACCACTTCTAGCTAGAATATTTGAGAAGCTTGTCAGACAGGCCACCCTAGCATACTTGACACCAAACTATTTTATATCAAACCAACACGGATTTCTCAACAGAAAATCTTGCGTCACTTGTCAACTAGAATTTTTGAATTACGTGACACAATCAATTGATTCAAACCTTGGAGTCATAGTTGTATTCATTGATATTATGAAAGCCTTCGACAGGGTCCCGCATAATCTACTCCTCGCAAAATTATCTGCTGTAGGTATTACTGGAAACCTACTTCCGTGGTTCAAATCTTTTCTTACTGGTCGCACTTTTTCGGTAGATATAAATGGCTACCGTTCTAGAACTTTGCCAATTCCAAGCGGAGTCATACAAGGAAGCGTTCTAGGTCCACTACTCTTCTTGATATTTATCAACGATATACTATCTGTCATAACACACTGTAAGATCTTTTTGTTTGCAGATGATATGAAAGTCGCCATAGCCTTTCCATCTAACCAGACTAACGACTTTATATCAAAATTGAACCAAGACCTGGATGCTCTACTTCAATGGAGTATTCGGAACGGTCTTGAGTTCTCCACCAATAAATCAACTTTCATAAATTTCAACTGTATCATACCAAAAGATTCGATCATCCTAAATAATATACCATTACAACCAGCACAATGTGTTCGTGATTTAGGTTATCGATATTCTGGATCACTTACATTTCATGAACAAATTTGCTACTTAATTTCTAAAACAAAAAAGAATATAGGTTTACTTCATAGATACATCTCTCTGCCCCAGTGCAACCCGGAACTTTACAAGTTACATATACTACCTTTATTAGATTACTGCAACATTATATCTAGTAACATTACTCGGTCTGATAGCTATGCTTTAGAAGGCATCCAACGTTCTTTCACACGATCCATTACCACCAGTTCGGACAAGCATTCATATAAGGAAAGATGTCAGATCCTAGGATTGGAACCATTATGGTTTCGAAGAATAAAACAAAATCTTATACTCTTTTACAGAATATTGAAAAAAGATATGATTGACATTGATTTACAATTAAATTTCAAAAACTCTGAAGTATATAATCTTCGACACAAAAACGAAATATGTTTACCAAAAATCCACAATCGTATACGAAAAGATTTCTTTATTTATAAATATTCTCGTTTATGGAATTTACTTTTTAATAATATAAGATTAAGCACTTCACAAACTGAATTCAAAAAGCAACTCAACTCTTTTTTTATCTCCGGAAAAATTAGGTAAGCTATTTCTAATTAATACAACTATAGATAATTTATACTTATACGGCATAAAAGGCTTTTAATATTTTTTTAGCAATAAAATTTTTAAAGTGACATATAACTTTTTTCTTGAGAATTTACTTTTCAGAATTGTTGAAATTCAACAAAATACACTCTCGCAATTCTTGAAAGGGCGATGCAACTCATATCTTCGTGACCCGATGATGTGAACTCCTTATACAATAATCTGCGTTTGAAGTTGCATTTGGAACATCATACATGAATAAACATTGCGGTCCAGACCTACCCAAACTGTAATTAACCCATTTTAAACAATTACTGTCGTATTCGTTGAAAACATGAACCTTCATCATTTACTTTTTCCGATATTCTATCAACTTTATGTTTTAAACGAGCTACCGTCTGTACAAATGTTATCAAACTATTTTTTTACGGTTGTTGACAAAAAAATTTTTATTTATGTTTGACCTTAACATTTGTATAATTACCGTTTTTATTTGATGTACTTATTCATGAAAACAAATGATCATGCATGGCATGACTTGGTGTATCCAAGAATATACATTATTATTATTATTATTATTATTATTATTATTATTATTATTATTATTATTATTATTATTATTATTATTATTATTATTATATTAGTATATCATGAGGTCAGATAGTATTCTCTGGATAACTGGCCATTCAAGTGTCAGGTTACCGGACCCTAGAAATGCTTTTACACAAATTAATCTTAACTTTGCCTTCAATAACATTTTCTATACACCATTATGTATATAACTGTCTTTTATTTCTCACAAGGCCTAGAAATGTCTCATTTTTTATCTTAACGTGCAAAATATTAAAAATATACCAAAAAAATGAAAAAAACGTAAAAAAAACTAAAAAAAACCAATAAAACATTATGTTTTTTAATGTACATCATTATTTCTTGAATGATGTACTATTTTACTTTAATGACCTCTCACCGTGCTGGTGAAGAGAAAATCTTTCATTATATTCCAGTGTCTTCGAATAACGAACCATCACTGTAATTGGCTCGAAATCTATCCGCCCGAGATTTGGTCCGTATGCGATTCATTCTCCTGCAGATAACGAAAATCCGGCTGGTGAACACATTTTGGTTCGATTGGTCGACAATTCTTCAAGAGTATTGAAGCACAGCACCCTACTGCTTCCTCCCTGCTATTAGCCACACCCCTCTCTCATCCCCCACAATTTTCTTACATTTTCTTATTACGATTGATTTATGTTCCCTTTTCAATCTTCTTATTCAAACTTTCCGTAAAAACATGAATTTATTCATATATAATTTATTTATCAATTTTTTATGACAACTGAACTGAACTTCATAACAATTCACACCACGTTTTCCATAATTACCTTCCATTTCTGTTCTCCATTTGTTTCTTGCTTCCTTGCCATCCGTAAATTTGAATGAAATTTTATTTTTATTAGACATTGATAACTTTTTCCTTACCAACTGTATATTAATTTACCTTATTGAACGGAAAAAAATGTTTAAAAATCCCGCTCACTTCGGTCATTTGCACGGTACTATTTTCTTTTGCTGTTCAAATTTTGATAAACTGATCATGTATTGCATGCCTTGGATATCCAAGAATATATTATTATTATTATTATTATTATTATTATTATTATTCGTATTATTATTATTATTAATATTATTATTACATTATTATTTATATTATTATAAGAGGCCCAGGTTTTATGCAACATACATAGACCCTATGTAACATGACACTTAGAAAACCATGTATTTCGGACATTGTGAACAGTTCCATGCGTGTGCTAATGTACAAAATACTTACAATTGGTTCAATAACCAGGAATACATTGACAAATTATATTGTCTATAGAAGTGTTTATTTTGAGAATTTCGCATGACGATGGAGCAGTAAGAGATTCTACGGATGCTTCAAATTTACCTGTAGATGTGCACATGCAAAAATGGAGTGGAAGAGAATTCCAACGATGTACATATCTAATTAAAAAGAAGTTTTGTCGAAATTTAGTGCCAGTAAGAGGAATATGTAATAGCCTCATTCGGTTACGTTGTACATAACGATTGCAATCTTGGAAGCGCGTTGTAGACATAAGCTTAACTTGGTGCTGTGTGACGTTTTGGAAGAAAAGAAAAAGATTAAGGCGAATTCTGCGTAACCATAGCGGGTCAATGTCTAGTAGATTGCATCGAACTTGATAAGATGAAGTAATAGAAAAACCTAACATGATTTTCTAAGTCTACGTTGAAGGCTTTCTAAGAGTATACAGTCACGCCTAGCAATGTGAGAGTAGGCTATATTACAATAGTCAAGAAGCGGTAATACTTTTATTTTATATAAACTTAGTCTACTTTCACGAACGAGGAACCCCACTACAAAACATCTCAGCCTTAAATCAGTGACGGCAACACGACACTGGTTTTACAAATCTGTATCATAATTAAAACTTTACATGAAAGGGAAAATCTAACAGGAATGCGTTGACAAGTTAAGTAGATCAGACAATTACACAGTGCATGGACAGTGTGATATGTAACCCAGACTGGTAAGTCATTTGGGGTAGAGAAATGCGGAAATTTCATGTGGAATTGAGGTCATCCAATGTAAGGAGACAAATGCGATGCCAATAAACATGGGCGATGGGGAGTTGTCATTATATGTAGCAATGTAAATGAAATGTAGCTGTAATTGGGGAATGTGCCTCGCCCAATATGATCAAACTCCATTTCCCACTTATGTGGTAGAACGCTTAGTTCCATCTATCCCCCTGTAGTCCGCACACTTTTGAGTGAATATTTTACAACATTAGAGATAATATGCTTAGAGTCGCATCACTTTCCATAGTCAAACAACTGTTATTAATAATCCAGACATAGCAGTCATACCTCTAGTTATATGCAAAATGGGTTGCAAAGGCTTTTAACTTCCCTTGCTGAACAGATTTAACACATATATCGACTCAGGTGCCTTTCTGGCAGAATGGATAGAAACACTTAGTCAAAAACTACCGATTATTTGAATAAAATTATAAAGAAAGATGTAATAGAATACCCTACACCTTGAATGTTTTCTAAGGCACAGCACGGCCTTCGTAACAAAAAATCATGCATTACTTGCAAGTTAAAATGGTTTGACAGTCATAGTTGTCTTGGCTCATCCCTTTACTTACGGATCGCACTTACTGCGTTCAGGTTAGTGGTCCCAGATCATGCACCCTTAGGTGCTCAATTGAAGTGATACAAGGCAGTGTTTTTGGTCCATCACTTTTTTATCCTATAAATTAACGCAACTTAGAATATTGAAATTGCATTCTGCTGCATTATTCAATTTTTGTAAAATTAATGGTCTCTTCTACCGTTGCTTACTCCCATAGCCTGCATGACTTTTAAACGAAGTTGGTGAATTTTTAATAAACTATTCGTTTCCCGAACACTTATATACTGATTAAGCTAATTCCGTATCGGTTATATCAGGGTGTACTACCTGCAAGGTCAGAGCACCCATTAAATTGAGAGGCTAAACGTGTTGAAAGCCGTTGAGGTCAACTTGAGGATGTTTCGAAGAGAACACAATGACGGAGAAAATGTTGAAATTTCCATTCTGAATGAAACTTGATCTGAGCAGATCGCAAACGTGGTACATTGGAGTGAATATTTGACAACATTGAAGATATTATGGTTAGAGTCGCAACATTTTCTATAAACATAGTGCCTGTGTATGCTGGCAATTCAAAAACTCGGTCGTTCATTATTCCAAGATGAGACACATTCTGGGATAAAAAGGGAAATGCTCGGTTGAAATTTAGATGACAATAAATACCCTTATTGTGTTATAAGTATGTGTGTTGTCCTATCCGACCACAATAAATACGGCAAAAACATATTTGGGGTGTGGACTTTCCTTGCGAATATCACTTTTCGTGCACAACACACATGTTCACAATTAGGGGATTGACTTAAAACAGACAACTCACAAGGCGAACATTAGAGTTTTGATAACTATTCGAGTACAGTAATGATTAGTCAACTTATACAGACATTGCTGGTTAGACTCCCTGATGAGTGGCGTACAGCAAACCATGTTTGATAAACGCGTCACAAGTATAACGTTGAATATCAATTTTTCATCATTTGAAAGTTGTATGAAATACATTTATACTGACTCCCGATGTCTGCTTGTTGCGTAATTGACAATGCCTGTTTTATCTTTTGGCATCCACCACTGCAAAATTCACAGAAAAAGAATTATCGTCTAAAAAATTGTGGCAAGTATAAAAATTGAGATAATTTCTAACACGACAATATCGAAACACGTGAAGCAATTTTGGTTAGTTAGTGTTCAATGAATCAATACCCGGTTTTTCCACAAATTATTAACAAAACATCTAATCGTCTGATTAATAGATATATTAACATTTTTGACTGTATTTTACTTCGTAGTTAATGGATTTTTAATTAAAACTATTAAGGAGTCACCATATCGAACAAACTTACTTGGACCCATCATCTCAATACTTCACTAACTAAATTAGGAAGGGTTTATTTTTATATGTTTTTATTTCTGTGTATCAGCGTTAAGTCTACGCTAACTCCATGTTCTCTTGTATATTGCTTCATATTCTGTACTGCTCATCTGTTATTTTTCACGCACATCTTACAAAAGAATTTGTGTTACTCAAAATTCGCATCAAGAACATTTTACGCTCAATCTCTATTATATATGAGGATACTGTTGAAAACATATTGAAATAACATTTTACATTTTGCGATCGGCTCACAAATAACAATATCAATGACAATTCCTACATGCTGCAAGATAATCTCCTCAAAAGTCGATCGTCCAGAAAGCCTATTTTAAAACACATCATATTGCTTTCTAGAACGTCATGAAATCGAATGTCATTTATAAAATTCCGTTCACGATACATTTGCTAAAAGAAACAGCTTTTTGAAGAATTGGAGTATACTATACCTCGTTTATATCATGTGCACTTTTTCTTCAAATAATATTTTTACTTGTTACTTGTTCGGTATTCGTTTTCGAACACTATTCTGAAGCTGAAATTTCGATAATTTGATTTCATACTATCATACCTTCCTAATCTTCTAACCACAAATTTTGATGTGTGGGTGTGAGTGACACATTGATTCGGTCATCGTTAGCGCCGGTGAGTGCTTGACCGGAAATAACTATGTGATTTTGTGTTTTGTGGTTTGTTGTTAGAAACCTATTTAACAGTGTCACTGAAGTATAACTTTGTTCAGCATTTACCAACTGTTTCAAGGCTAACAAAACCTGATCTTATTGTCTACACTTAATTACGGCAAGTGTGTAGTGTAAGTGCGAGGATGTGAGTAACACATTATTTGGGTCATAAACATATAATATTCTGCATAACTCACGGTTAGCTAGCCATATCACATTCAAGACAAATATAATCAGAATATGTGTTTCATCGGTTATATGCTAATTCCAGTCAACATCATTATCAACATAATCACAAGAATAGTTTCAAGGAAATGATATCCGAAAGATTTAACGTTTATTTCTAGCCAAACACTCTAGTACACAACATAATGTTTCTATTGTTATAATATAACACATTCCGTTAATACGTCATTTGCTTCACACTGGTCGTACAAACATATCCACTTTCATGAAAATAGCTATCTTTTCCCGTAAGATAAATATACGTAGCAATTAGTATTTTTGTTTCAAAATTCTATGCAATCACGCCCCACTATTTTCAGTTTTTGTGTAAATATACGGCAAAATTGTTTTTCAATTGTTAATTTCAATTAGATCTTACAGCTTCGCAGAACAACAGTCGCCTTCAGACCATAATGAGATGCAAGATTTATTAATCAAGATTTGTGATTGAAAAAGCAATTAACTTTAAAATAGCCATAGAGTCGAACTATGGGTAAACATATATATATATATATAATCAAATTCTATGGGACGAAAATAGTTTATTAATAGTTGAGGTCAAAATTGAGATGAGCATTCATAAAATCGTCAAGGTTCGATTTGAATATAGATAATCTGTTTGAGCTTACTAATAATAATATGTATTCTTGGACATCCAAGGCATGCATACATGATCAGTTTATCAAAATCTGAACAGCAAAAGAAAATAGAACAGTGCAAGTGACCGAAGTCATTTGGATTTTTGAACATTTTTTCCGTGCAAAAAGGGAAATGATTATACAGTAGGTAATAAAAAATTTCAATTTCTAATAGAAATAAAATTTCATTTAAATTATGTCAAAATTTACGAATGGCAAGGATGCAAGAAACAAATGGAGAACAGAAATGTAAGGTTATTATGGGAAACGTGGTGCGAATTGTAATGAAGTTGTCATAAAAAAGATAAATAAATTATATATGCATAAATCCATGTTTTTACGGAAAGTTTGGTTGAGAAGATTGAAAAGGGAAGATAAATCCATTGGAATAAGAAAATCTAAGAAATTGTGGGGGATTAGATAGGGTGTGGCTACTAGCAAGGAGTATGCAGTAGGGTGCTGTGCTCCAATACTCTTGAAGAATTGTAGACGAATCGAACTAAAATTTGTTCACCCAACACTGCTATTTTCCATCCTCCCCTCTATTTGTTTAGGACTAGGCAACCTGACAGTATCTTGACCTACATGCACTAAGACTGCGCTATAATTGCAAATCGGCAAGCACTATTATATCGCTTCTTGCTTCCATTGAGAGAGAACGAATTTATTCGTAGAATTCGTCCTTCACCCCTTCTGTCCCACAGTGCACGGATGTGCAATCGTACAGTAATTTTGTACTGTGCAGCTAACACCGTGCTAAATTGATTGGCCACCGGTAGTGAGCTGCATGCTGAAACATGCTGGAGTCTCATTACCATTTCTATTCTATTGTCTCTCATATCTGTCTAGGCCTGGGCAACCTGACAGTATCTTAGCCCATGTGCAGTCTCTGACTGTGCGGCACTTTGCCTGGATCAGGTTTGTGCTTTCATACATACATACTGTCCCACAGTTTGTGAGTGCGTACACCTAGATAACGAATAGGTTACGTCTCACTTCGCTGTGTTTCTTCACTCTGCTATAGCTCAAAAATCTCGCTGCGCACAGTCTACAGGTTTCCGCTATTTGCCTAAGAATAATTCCAAAACCAGCTAGGCCAGCAGAGCAAGCAACGGGATCACTGGACACATGTAAGTAAAACCTACTCCCAAGAAACATAGAAGAACTCAGTTGAAATACGGAATCGGTGTCACTAAGACGGGTTTCCGATGGACAATATATGTCGATACCTAGTGTCTCTAGATAGCGGGCTAGTCCAGACTGTTCTCGTTGTTGCAGGGTTTTTGGCATTGAACGCGGCAAGCCTAATAGGGGCATGTGGTCGGAAGAAAGCGTTGGAAATGGACATCTGTCTTTAAACAGTTGGCTGCAGCAGAATGCATTCAGCATTGATGGCCTAAAGTACATCATGGAGAGAAGGTGAGTGGATGACGTTGCTGGATAATGACTTAAATGTGACGTTCAGTATGTTGGTATATATGTTGGAAATTGCAAGCCTGGATCCCGGTAAAGTAACGAACAATCAATGACTATAAGTGGTGTGTGATACTGCTTGGTTTATCAGGCCTATATATTGGTATAAAGCAAAAAGAATGTGGCGTTGAGACTCCTGAGTGATTCGCTTGCAGCTTGCTGCCGTTCGCACGGTGTAATTTTCACAGTACAGAAGCGCTATGCGAATAATTATCCCTAGCATTCAGTCACATTGAATGCATCATCATAAGGTGTTTTCCTTGGTTTGCGAACTATATGTGATCTCACTAAAATATGGGTAGGTTTTAAGATCTTGATTACACTACTGAAATCAATCGTGCAATTGATGAGACAATAGACTAGTTGTTTTTAAATGACTCTTTTTTGTGTATATAGTTTGCTGATATTTTTTCTCACTCCTTTGCTCTTTGGACCCGTCAGTCGAATAAGTTTGAAGAATTTGCGCATGTTACCAGCATTATTGGCTATTTCCATTTGTTCGACCTTATTTGGCCACAATGTTTCTCTTTCTAGCCTCAACCTCCGTTTAAATTCAGTCTGACGCGCCTACGCTTTGTATTGTGTTCAGGACCAGAAGGTATTTGGTGCCACTGGTGAAGAATTGATATAGAACGTTGTAAAATCCAATGGCCGTTGCGCCGAGACTGGACCCCGTTGCGCCGAGACTGGATCTTGACGTGGTGCAGCGGCTTGCGTGCCTCGATGATCCATTGAGCTATACTGGGTGATGTCTTCGTGGCATCTTCAGAGTTACTCATACCAGGTTGGTCAATGGTGAGAAGCCAGACAAACACAGTCTCCTTGTCCCTCGCGGACATGGTATACCAGAAGAGGCGTATGAATCCGCAAGGATCACCGGCTCGACTGGTTTGGGATGATGTCGGGAGTCCCTGCTTGGTCTCTACCTCGCGAATGGCTTGTGAACTGTACCTACAGTATCCGGCCCCGATAGGTGCGATCCTTAATCTCGCTCCGCTGCCTTGCGGGTTAGGCTTTCGGGCCAAAGGCTTGAGGTGGGAGTCCTCAAGATCAACTCCTCTACTTCGGCCTGGGCAACCGGGTAGTATCACGCCCACACCCAAAGGGTTGGTACTTTTTCATTTTTAAATGATTGTATATATATATATATATATATATATATATATATATATATATATATATATATATAATATATAATATATATATATATATATCTATATATATATATAAAATCCAATGGGGCTTCGGGGCTGATTGTGTAGTCCCACAGGCTGATATTGCGGCGACACGCATCTTTCCATCTTTCATCGGCAGTTGCACACCGATCTACTGGGAGTGTTACTCAAGGTGGTCTTATACATTTCTTTGACTGCAGGCTGAGATAATTTTTCTACCGCAATGCTTTTCCTATTCGAAGGTTTCGTACCGGAGAAATATAACGATAACCAAAGTTTTGTCGTGCTCTCGTGAGAAGATGTCTTGCTTGCTCATCAAAGTTCAGAGAAGAGGAATACATAAATCCGATATCCCTAACTTCTACAGTAGGAGTTATGGTTGAGCCATTTAATGTAAGTGTGTCACAGGGGATTAAGCAGCGTAATCCCATATAGTGTGTCTTAGGAGCCGAAAATTCTAATCCCCATTGCGCGCCCCAGCTTGATAGAGATGCAACATCAGTGTTAAGGGATATCAGAGTTTGTGGCATTCCATTAGGTGGAAATGATAGGACGACCTTTATGTCATCAGCGAGGATAAAGAGTTTAGAGTGGTTCACAACACTTTGCAGATCTTTAACATAGATGAGAAAAAGAACGGGGCCTAGAACGCTGCCCTGAATTTCGCCACTTGGAATCGGCTGATTGGGTGAAGTAACACCGTTAACGTTAACTGAAAAGGTGCGACCAGACAGAAAAGAATGAAACCAGCTTAATAAAGACCCGTGAATAGCTAAATATGATAACTTCAAAAGGAGTGGTGTATGTGGAACCCGATCGAAAGTCTTGCTAATGTTTAGGAATACAATATTCACTTATAATCCTTGGTCTAGTGAACTGGTTATATGATCTAAATATTCTAACTGGCAGGTTACACAAGATTTTCGGTTTAGGAAACCATGTTGGACTGGGGAGAACGCATCTGGGCCAAGGTAGTCCAACAAAGATTTCTTAATTACCTTTTCAAATAAGCTAGAGAGAATAGAAGTGTGATTAATAAGGCGATAATTCGTAACGAGGTTCGAATTACCATATTTTAAACGTGGGATAATAACCGAGTGTTACCAATGAGTTGGAAAGATTCCGGATTTGAGAGAAATATTAAAAAGATTTAATAAGAGTAAGGAAAAATCTTCACCGATGTTGTGTAAGATAGCTGATATAAAACCTACACCATCGGGCTTGTAAGAGATTTTACTTCGACGGGAAATGTTTTTTACCTCTTTTGAAGTCAAAGTAAAGGAGTGAATAGTGTTTAAGGGAACGTTATTGTTTGTCGGTGGATGGTAAATGTTATTATCAAATTAGCTGCTGAAGAATGGAGAGAAAGCATCACTTATTATGGGCTGGTCAGTAGTAAATACATCCTTATTATCCTTTTGATAAATAATTGAAGGAATGTCACGTTTTAATGAGATACATCTATTCTTCGTGAGGGAATTCAAGGACTTAGTATTTGAGTCAGTGCTTGAAGCCTTTCTTTGACGCTCTAGGAGGCGAAATTTAATACCTGGGAGAGAGTTACATAGCTCATGCCGGTGTTTAACACAGAAGAAGTTAAAATTATGATTCTCAGAAGTAGAGAGACGAGCAATCTTTATTTCGAGAAGGGTTATGGGGTTATGTTTACTTCTCCTAATATGAGAGGTAGACGAACTCCGAAGGCATGCTAAGAGGTTACATGAAAAATCTAAGAAATACGAATAAAGTCTGAAGAAAGAAAAAATTCAGTAGAGTCAGTGTCTCTGAGAAGATTCAAAAACTAAGTCCAGTTGATATAAACTTTTTCATCTTTGTGAATATATGCCGGCTTCCGAAAAAGGCGCAGAACGCAAGTGACCATATTGTGGTCGCAACGAGGTAGTAGAGCTAAAATTTCCACGTTGCCAGGATCATTTCCTAGAGTAAAGATCTGGTCTGAAATGCTGGATAGTCATGTAGGCTTTTTCACAGATTGTGTGAAACCTAAATGATTATTCGTTCTAGCGAATGCTGAAAATTTATTCAAAATGTGGGGGTATTTCCAGCTGATGCATGGCATGGTAAAATCCTCAGCAATAATTTCATTGCTGAGATGGGCAATGGATGCCTCAGTAAAGACATTTATAAGCTTATCAATATTGAGTGTGTAAGGAGATGCTGGGTTATAGATGCACCCTATAAGAGCATCAAGAGAGAGTATGGTGATCCAAATCGAGTCATCTAGATCTTTTAGCATATGAGAACTGTATATTTCTGCCGGAAAATCTGTATTAACATAAATGAGAATACCACCACCACGGGTATGGGTGCGGTCCTTACGAAACATGAATAGTTATCTAGTTCAAGTGAAACGTTGGGAACGTTATGAGATGTCCACGTCTCTGTGATGAGAACTATTTCCTACGGGTTTAAGATCAAGAAAAGTTGAAGCGTAGGATGCTTAGAGATAATCGACCGTGCATTAAATAATAGAAGATGAATTTGAGGATAATCAACATGTGTAACCGAAAGTGATTTACATGAGTGGTCTTAAATTGATGCTGTTAATTTAAGTAAGGGTTTCGGTAATAAGAAGTAAAATTTTGCATTGGTATATACCTGGTTTGAAAAGGGTCTAGGTAGATATTAAACAGGTTCCCATTCATGAAGGGACGCTGATCTAGGGTACCTGATGTGTATTGAAGTGAAAAATGGTAGTGTCTTGAAGAAGGATAGTGAGGATGGGAATGCTTAGGAAAGAAAGGACTATGGGGAGGAATAATTGGGCCAAATGGGTCAGATGTGACCGGGAAGTGTCTATGGACAGGATGATAAGAGTATAAACCATGATACATGCGATCAGAAATTGAAATGTCTTTTGGAGAAATGGTGTCCAGGCGAGTGCAGCACAGTCGAGAACCGGGTGTATATATGTTTTCATCGTGAGAGGAAATCACCTCGGTGAAAGACGTCCAAATATCAGCGGCAACATACTGAGTAGCCGGAACGTGCTATTGTGAACGGTTCAACATTGCGGAACATTTTCCATACTACCGAAAATCCAAACACATAGGTCCTTTTCTTCCGCGATGTACTCCAGGATTTTGTCGCGTAGCGTGCATTGATAGGGAAGACAAGGTCACGACCAATCAAAATGTTCTGAGAACTTTGCATGTTCAGTGGCAGTATATGTTTGGATGACCAGTTGTACAGAGCATTCCAATCGTTTTGTAGCAAAATACAATAATCAGTATTGCTGATTCGCCTCCATACTTTTATATCGTCAGCAAAGCTGAACCATCCTACTATCATTTGGGATTGGCAAATCGTTCATATAGATTAAAATTAGATTGGTCCAAGCACTGAAAACATTAGGAGGTATACCAATTTACCAACACGCTGAACATATTTACATATCTGCTGCGTTGTCTACCTGCGACTTTGTATTTTTTCGTGCCAATCATGTACGTCGACCACTTCACCCACCATACACTGGGCAGTACAAGGGTCGCAGCAGAGATCCGAAGTTCTTCGTTATTGACCGGAATGAAAAACCGTGAAACATTACTCCCAGATGTCAAACCGAGAGAAACAGGATTATTCATCCGCTTCAACTGAAACCATTCGTGCCCTCGATCACACTGTTTAACACCTATTACCTTTGTGTCTCAATCTATTCTCTCCTAACAGTCAAAAAGAGCGGGTTTTTGGAATTTGGCAAGTCATTATTCTCGTTATCACATTTTACGTATTTTACTTCGGATCATTATGTCGCATTACAAACATTTGGAATCGTCAAAAACAGCATACCGTACTACAACTCAAACGAAAAAATGTTCGGTTGTTCTGGACGAAAATATGTCTACGGTCTTATCCACGGTACAGAACCTAGAAAACAAGATCGATTCCGTCACGACTAAGCTGTCCACGGTTTCGAACATTTTCAATATCTTAGAGCCTCTTACCATTCTACTTGACCATAGTTTTGTATTAGACTCTGATTTACTTCGACGCACGAATCAATTTATAGAGTCGCTAAGCTCAGAAATTGAGCAGCGTTAAAACCGTGCCAAAAATCTTATTCTGCTTAACGTGGCTGACAGATATCCTTTAGTAGATCTTACAAAGATATTTCTGTCGCGATATGGCTTCTTCCTAGACTCAGCATCTGTTACTAGAATCAGAAAACCTCCCAATAATAGTAATGCACCGATTTTAATAAAATTTGCCGACGAAAATTATGCGTCACACATAATTAATAACCAACAAGTATTAAAACTTTTACCGCAATTTTCTAATGTTTTAATCAAGCCTGACAACAAACCTTCACAACGAAAGTGCCTTCGAAAGGTTTCTAAAGTTGTGGAACACACAACAACTATCGCCAACCTCATAGACATAGATGTTGTCAATAATTCCGCATCAGCTACCGCACCGGAAATTCACACTTCTGATGTTATTACTATATGATGTACTACCACCCCAACAGCTAAATCTAAGTTGAACATTGATGACGCAATATTAACACCCGGCCCAAATAGCCATGTCCCCACTGATGAAACCGTCACCGCAGGTTTGCAGCCCTCAGCTCGACCTATAATTGAAGCCACAAACAAGTTGGGCTCCCTGTCTTCAAATCAAATTCACCCATACTACGTGGTGGACCGCGCATCAATAGGAAGCATACGGTCGGGCGAAATTTTGTTGGAAATAATCCATCTTATGTCTTATGTACTTATCACCCCGTACATAGACGGTTCCCGGTTATATCTGGCCCACTTTATCCACTTATCCCACCGCAAATTCATTTTAATCCCAAAAACCCACACTACACTCATCCTTCAAGAACTTACACTTCTCCTTTTCAATACGCTCCGGGTCTCTTAGATCAGCGCCCCCTCATGAATGGGAACCAGTTTAGTGCTTACATAAACCCATTTCAAAACATGTATGGCCCAATGGAAAAATTTCCCTTCCTTTACCACAAACATTACCCATATTTGCCCCATCAATTTCGAACAAATCGTGATAATCATTCTTTATTACACATGTTAAATATCCTAAAATTCGCCTTTCCTTACTTAATGCTCGGTCAATTATTTCCAAGCTCCCCACAATTTAACATTTCTTGCAATCAAACCCACACGAAATAATTCTCATAACAGAAACGTGGACTATTAATGACGTTGCCAACGTTTCATTTGAACTAACCAACTATTTTATGTTTTGTAGGGACCGCAACCACACTCGTAGTAGTGGTATTCTCATAATGTTAGTACAGATTCCCAAGCGAAAACACAGTTTCCGTATATTAGATGATCGTGACGACTCAATTTAGATCTTCTCACCTTTTCTTGATGCTCTCATATGGTGTATTCACAACCCGCCATCTTCATCCACACTCACTGTTGATAAGCTCATGAATGTTTTCACTGAGGCGTCCATTACCCTCTTCAATAATAAGATTATTTCTGGAGACTTCAACATGCCATACGCCTGCTGGAATTCCTCGTATTCTTCAAATAAATTCACATTTTTCTCCAAAACGATTCATCTTTTAGGTTTCACACAATCTGCGAAGAAGCCTACGAGGCTGTCCAGCGTTTTAGATTTGATTTTTACTTCAGGCACTGATCCCACCAACGTTGAAATCTTACCTCCACTACCCGGTTGTGACCATAATATGATAACTTGCGTTTTGCGTCTTTCGCAAAAAACCAGCACATATACGCAAAGATGAGAAAGTTCATATCAATTGGACGAAGTTTTCGAACATTCTTAAAACTTGCGACTGGACAGAATTCTTTCTTCCCTTAAACTTCAAGCGCATCTCCTCGATTTTTCATGCTAACATCTCAGTATGCCTTCGAAGTTCGTCTTCCTCTCATATTAGGAAGCGTAAGCGGGACCCAATGAACCTTCTGGAGAAAATGATAGCTCGCCTTTCTGCTACTGTGAACCATAAGTTAGATTTATTTTCGGTTATGCGCAGACACGAACTCTGTAACTCTCTTTAAAATGTTAAGATTCGTCTTCTAGATCGCCAAGAAAGAAAGGCTTTAAGCAGTGACTCAATGATGAAATCATAAAATTACCTTTCGAAGACCAGGTGTATCCGGTCAACACATGATATTCCCTCCATAATATACCACGAAGATGATAAAGAAATAGTCACTTCTGATGCGATCACAATAAGTCAGGCTTTCTCTTTATTCTACAGCAGCTCGTTCAATAACAACCCTTACCATCCACCAGCAAACAACAGCACTCCCTTAAATACTATTGACTCCTTTACTTTTTCTGTAAAAAAAGTAAAAGACATTTCTCGTCGAAGTAAAATCTCTTACAAGCCCGATGGTGTAGGTTTTATATCAGCTATCTTACACAACAGCAGTGAAGATTTTCCCTCACTCTTATTAAATCTTTTCAATATTTCTCTCAATTGTGGAATTTTTCCAACTCATTGGAAACACTCTGTTATTTTCCCACGTTTGAAATCTGGTAATTCGAACCTCGTTACGAATTATCGCCCTATTAATCACACTCCTATTCTCTCTAGCCTATTTAAAAAGGTAATTAGGAAATCTTTGTTGGACTACCTTAGCCCAGATGCATTCTTCCCAGACCAACATGGTTTCCTAAACCAAAAATCTTGTGTAGCCTGCCAGTTAGAATACTTGGATCGCATAACCGCTTGTTTTGAACAAGGACTAGCAGTGATTGTTTATTCTTGAGCATAAGCAAAGCTTTCGATCGGGTTCCCCATACGCTACTCCTTTCTTACCCTTGTAAATTTACCATCCTTCATTAAACTCAAAATTTTAAAAAATCCTGCTTGATAAGGTCATTTTTACTATTCATTTATTTTGTACACATTGATAACCCGATCATGTTTTTGCATGCCTTGGTTTACCAAAAATATAGTATTATTATTATTAAACAAGTTCTGGCCGTAGAGTCTATCTTCCTTGAAGTTTTGATGATATCACAAACTAACGCTTTCATCGAGCGCATTTTTTCGTTCCCGACGCTCCAGAGAGGACTTTGGTGCTTTCTATACACATTTTGTTTGTCTCATTCACTGTTAACCTTTAACTTTGTACGCAGATTTATGAGGATACAGATTTCCATTCGATCGGAGCCGCTCTTCTCATCTCATTTGAAATATGTGCATCATGCATGAAATTCGTATTGTCTGTTTTAAGAATTTCGTTTGCCTGTTTTAAAGAAACTGATCCATACTTCAGCCGTGAATTTCTCTCGGATCTACCGATTTAGTATTTGTGATAATACTTCGACGTCTGGACTTAATCTGTGAATCGACGATCCATAGAGTATCGTTTCACAATGGGATTGTACATTTAATGTGAGTGGTTACTTTTTCAGTTATACATATATATTGTGGTTTTCGCGTAGCCAGAACCACCACAAAATCAAATACTGGAGTTTCTGTTCATTATACAGGATATTTTTCATCAGCTGACAATTCGACTTGCTTTTGAAGAAAAATCTCTTTTTTCCCAGCATCGGTTATAAAGCGGTACTCTCTAAAATCAATATGGATAATCTTATGGCTTTGTGATCCTCGAAGCTTTCAAACGGAAAGCAAGAAAAAACGATTTAGTAGTGGTGAGTGCTTCTCTACAGCTTTCCACCAAACGAAAGTCTAAACACTCGATTTGTTTGTTAGCCAATTACTTCAGTGAATGTGAGGTATGCTTCTGGAATAAGACGTCTGAGGAAATAATCGCTCGCATATCCGTTATTGAGCCTGAAAAGGTGTTTGAATGCATCGTGGCATGATCTTTCCACTGAATTATTTCTAAGAATACGCAGGTTGCCGGTTGATAGATTGAGCATGAAAATGTTTTTTCTTTTGAAATGTTTACGGTTTTATCCACGATTTACAATATACACAAAAATCAAATTTCATAATGTCTCGTTTTAAATGTCATGTTTTAAATGTGCAGAATAATTTTACCTAGCTTACCATTTGCCGGTTCGGTGAGAGGAAACACTCCGCATTTTTCCCAGTCGCGTCTACAAATACCTGGAACCGAAGGACGGACTTTAAAACACTTGAATTTGCGCGGTATGTTCAACTTGGTTGTATTTTCTACGCTCTGCTAAAAATTATTACGCATTTTCTCTATTCTGTGAAATTACTGTAAAATAGACTAACTATTTTACTACCTTTTAAAAAGCAAATCGTCTATTATATTTCGTGCTGATTAATTACGCTTGTGATTAAATTAGTCTATAATCTTGCTGGTACATTATCGTTTATTATATTTCTCGCCGTAAGATGAGTACAGTTAATGCTTGCCTCAACGGCAATTGCTGCAAAAAAGTGGCCAGGGGCATTGAGTGCACAGCGTGCAAGCGTTAGGCTCACCCTAGCTGCTCTGGCATACATAAATCTCACTATGGGATATATGCAAATTACCGCTGGTTACAGTGGTATTGCAGCTCCTGCCATGAGGCTGCCAGTGACGCTGCTTTTGTTATTGTAAAACCTCAAAATAGGGAAATTTTGCCTAGCACGTCTAACGTCGTACCCACTCAAACCTATGCACCTGTTTTGAGCGCAAACATGAGCCCGGGGACAATTGTAGTCAAGGCGAAAGTTGACAAAGTTAACCAGTTACACCATCCTCACAAGATTACCTGCAGCCGAGGGAAGAGTCGAACAGGTTAGCCAGGTAACCCGTCCACCCAGGCAAGCTGCCACTCCCAAGGTGGCCAATGTAGCTGACACCTCCAAGAAGCGTACTAAGGCCAGTAAGGTTAGTACACAAAAACGGCAACATTCAATTGATGCCGGTTCGCCTATGTTTGAGCAAATTATTCAGGAATAAAATGGTTTGCGTCAGCAAATCGAATCACTGCATAGCAATTCCTCTGCTCCGAAATCTAGAACTAGAAATGTACGAGTTTTTAATTGAGCGGAACCATTCATTAAGGAATCTAAGTCTCGCAGACATCTTGATCGTAGGTGTATAAACGATCTTCTGCGAATGGTGGATATAAAGCCTTCTACTTCCACAGTGCGAATCCACCGAGTAGGAAGATGGAGAATGGGTAACTGCCCTCGACCAATCCTGGTTGAATTTAATTATCACGCGGATCGGGATGCATTTCTGGCTAGGGCTGAGTATATCGCAAACTCAACGCTAGATAAACTTCAGGTGAAGCCCGACAACCCTCCGTCCCGGATTCGGCAAAATGATTCCGATTCCAATAGGAGAAACTTAGCAATGAGAACATCGGTCATTCTTAACCCGGATGCAGCGCAAAACGCTATTCAGTCACGACGGGCATACCGAACAGCACTTTGCCACTAGTCTTGTTGTCCGGCCCAGATGACTTTGATTGTCTTAGCGCAATTGACGATGGCACCCGAGACGATGACTCCAGTAGTTGCTTCTCTTCTATGGATGCGGTCTCAATTGTCAGGCAACGGTCCGTTACGTTAACGCAAGAGGCTGCCGAAACTGATGCTCCTGCTCTAAGTAGCACGCCAAAAAACGTGCAGCTCCCTCGGGTGCTTCGACCGAGGGCCAAACAGGACTAGTTTCAGAAGCACGAATAACCAGTGCCCAAGTATTGTATGCAAATGTATGCAGCATCAGGAATAAGTGGGCTGAACTTTCTCTCTGCGTGGCTCAGTTACACCCAAGGGTTATTGCGCTTTCTGAGACCTGGCTGTCTGCGATTGATGAGTTGCCGGTAAACATCAGTGAACAGTATCTCGTCATAAGATGCGATAGGCCGGGCGATAGGAGAGGCGGTGGCGTTGCACTGCTCTTGGAGTATGATTTGCACAACATGGGTACAGGGATATCTCTATCCATTGAAAACGTCCAAGTTGTTACGAGTATCCTGACTTGCTACAAGTCATCTCTCGCAATTGCTTGTGGTTACGTCACTCCCAGTGCATCCATACAGGAGTTTACACAGCTTACTGAGACACTCGACGGTTTGTTTCACTCAGCTCACAGTGTACGTATCTTGGGTGATTTCAACCTCCCAGACATGGATTGGCCTGTCCCCACTGGTCTAGTCACCCAGCAATCTGACACGTTTCTCGAATGGCTCCATAATCATGCGCTGCACCAGCATGTCAATGATCCTACAAGGTTTCGCCATGGATGCACTCCATCCACTCTTGACTTGGTATTGTCGTCCCAGCTAGAAGCCATTAGTCATTTAAAGTACCTACCGCCGCTCGGCAAAAGTGATCACGTAATGATAAGCTTCGAAGCGATATTGCGTTTTCGCAAACCTTTCTCTCGTCCTAGACGCAATTTTAGGCGTGTAGACTGGGGTTTACTCTTGCAGTCTTCAAAATCTTCCCTTCAGTTATCTAGCGATTCAAATGTAAATGAAAACTGGGATAGAATTTCTAAGTATCTAAACGAGTTACAAGACAAGCACGCTCCGCTGCAGTGTGTGAGAAGGCATCGAAGGCCACCCTGGTGGTCTCCTCGAGTCCGTAGGTCTACCCGTAAACGGGATCGTCTATGGCGGCAATATAAGCTATCCCTTACTTCGGGTTCTTGGGCCCGCTACAAAACCGCTCGGAATGCCTGTGTTAAATTACAACGTGTGCTCAAACAGCATTTTGAGTTATCTCTAGCTAGGGATGCTAAATCCAACCCGAAAAGGTTTTATAGCTACGCACAGTCAAAAGGAAAAACTAGGGAAAACATAGGGGATTTGAAACTGGAGGACGGAAAAGTTGCCGATACCGACCTGTCTAAGGCGACTGCCTTCTCAGGGTTTTTCAGTAGCGTTCAACGACGGGATAATTCTTCAAACGCACCGTCAGGTCTGCTTAACCTGACACCTGGTGTCCATGTATTAGATGAGTTGTCCTTCAATGAGGCTGAGGTGTTTGACGCACTTATCCATGTTCGGGTCAACAAATCTGAGGGACCGGACGGCATTTACTCAATTATGCTTAAAAATCTTGCCTCAGTGCTTGCCGGAACGTTTTGCCAGCTCTTTAATTCATGCCTGCAACTAGGAGTTGTTCCCAGTAAGTGGAGGGAAGCCATAGTCGTGCCAATACACAAGGGTGGTTGCAGGTCAACTGTTGGTAACTATAGACCGGTCAGCCTGACCAGCACCGTCTCGAAAGTAATGGAAAAACTGCTGCGTGATAAAATCTGTCAGCATCTTTGTCGACATTCTCTATTGAGTTTAACGCAGCATGGATTTCTTAAGGGTAGATCCTGTCTGACTAACCTCCTTAGCTTTCTCAATACTGCCACTGAAAGGATGGATGAAGGGAAGCCTGTCGAGACCCTCTACCTAGACTTCAGCAAGGCTTTCGATTCCGTAAATCACCGCCTTCTAGAGATTGAGCTTGCAGCCAAAGGCATACGGGGTAGTCTAGTTGCTTGGATAAAGGCCTTCCTTACAGGTAGGACATTCCGAGTGAGAGTAAGATGTACGCTGTCGAATCAAACCGACGTGATCAGTGGTGTACCTCAAGGTTCGGTACTTGGTCCTCTTCTATTCCTGATTTTCATCGATGACTTGTCCTCTGAATTGAAGTGCTCATGCTTGATTTTCTCGGATGATGTGAAATTCATCGGATCAACGGATGAAGATACCTTGATGCACGACCTTGAGCGGGTCATAAACTGGTCATACCAGTGGGATCTCCCACTGAACCTAAATAAGAGCCAACTATTGTCAACACTGGTTGATAAGATTTCGGTCCAGGTGGCGGGGAATTCCCTCAGTGTTAACGCCACACAGTGTGTTAAGGATTTGAATGTACTGGTTAGGGCTGACTTCAAATGGGAGGACCAATGTGCCGCTGCGGCTCAGCGTGCACGCAAGGTACTTTTTCGGCTGAGATCAGTGCTATCGAGCAGAAGACCCGATGTATTCCTGCCACTGTACAAGGCATTATTTCGGCCGCATCTTGAATACTGTGTTCAGGCGTGGTGTCCTCACTACAAAAAGGACATCCTTCGACTTGAAAGTGTGCAGCGCCTCGCAACTCGCATGATTGAAGGTCAGCGAGGGAAACCGTACGCTGTGCGCCTAATGTCTCTCGATCTTTTCTCCCTTAGGCGCCGTCGTTTAAGAGGTGACCTAATAGAAACCTTTAAGATCTTGAAGGGTTTGAGTGGCGTGCAAATGAACGACTTCTTTACCTTAAGTCCCGAGCTGGGCACCCGGGGCCACTCACTTAAAATTGCTAAGAAGCGATGTAGGCTAGACTCCAGGAAACACTTTTTCAGCCTTAGGGTTGTTAACTTCTGGAACATTCTTCCAGAAGAACTTATATCCTGCAGTACCGTGTCTAGTTTTAAGCAGGGGTTGGACCGCAACTGGGGTGAGTTGTTTCCTGAATACTAGCCTTAATTGCTTTACAGCTTAGGTTTTTCATCTTTCAGCGTTATCCCGTAAATATAGTGAGGGCTAGAGTTCTCTGTGTTTTTTAATTTTTATTATACACAATGCTACTTCAGCTAACCTCTCACCGTGCTGGTGAAGAGAAACTGCTTTTCCTTTTTCCAGCATCGGCTATAACGCGGTGCTTCCTAAGTTCAACCCGGATAATCTCTTGGCTTCGCGATCGGCGAAGATTTCAAACAGACAAAAAGAATATACGTTTTGGCAGTAGTGGGTGCTTCTCTGCAGCTTTCCACCGAAAGAAATTCTGGACGCTCGATTGGCTTGTTAGCCACATACTGTCC
>JACCGJ010005826.1:0-10618 GCA_013407085.1 Atriophallophorus winterbourni
CTGATTAAGAAAAGCGCCTCAAATTAATTTCAACGGCGAAAATTGTGACAATCTTTTTATAATATCAATAAAAACAACCGATAATTTATACATATGCAGTTTTGTGGACTTTTGAATTGTTACCTGTATATTTTAAAAGCCATTTGACTTCTTTCTTCAGAATTTACTTTCCAGAATAATTGAAATGCTTGAAAATACACTCTTCCAATTCTTCAAATGATTGATGCTACTTTAGTCTAACGGATTCGATGAATTCAGTTCCTAATGCGCATATACACTTTTGATATTACATGAACAGGAATAGCATTTACAAGAAAGTAGAATTCGGACTATCCAAAATATAAATTAATCCGTTTCCTATATTTTAAACACAATAAATTTATTTTGAAAAAGTTGTGAAGTTTTAATAAGCAATTTAAATTGAGACTTCATATTTTCATGCAATTATTTAAGCTGCCTATACCCACCCATTATTTAATTGTTACAGGACAAAAATTATGTAATTAGGTTTCGAGCTAACTGTGGTAAACGAAAACAAAATGTTTTCATTATCATGTAGTTGCCAATTTATTTTATGTTTTTATTGATAAAATCAACTGATCGTTGTTGTATTTCACCCATTGCTATTAGCAATTGTTAATTATTGTGACCTTGAAAAATATACGTTTTGAATCCAACCAGCGCGGTTCGTTCTCTCTCGCTGTGTCTGAGCCGATTGTGTGAGAACTTGTTTGCAACTGTCTGGACTGACTGCAGTGAATGTTTGGACTGTGAGAATCATTAACTCTCACGGATCCTCCAACATTTTAGCACCTACACCTTGGATTCCATCATCTCTTGGATTTTTCCTGTGTGGATTATTTTGCTATCGTTGGACTTCTCTGGATCTTTATTTGGACATTTGCTCTCTTGGTCTATCAGTGAGTCCTTTCCATTTTTGCCATTTTTGTGTGTAGTGCTAGACTTATATTTCTGGTCCACTACAAATTGGTGAGCCCAACGTCTACAAATTGATAAACTTTTTCTAACTACGAACTGTATATCCTCACAGTTATTCATCTGCTTTCGCACAACTTTTCTCATTCTACATTTTTGATTTTTATGCATAATGTCTGATTCCGAATTCGCTATTGTCTCTTCTCTTGACACTAACGCACTAATGGGAGAGCGACTAGATAAGCTCGAAGTCCTAATACAGCAGTTAATTCCACTCTTCCGACAGCAACATTCTAAACCGCATAGAACGTTCCACAATCGCTCACAGACAAGATCCCGTCACTCATCATCCCAGCGTCCCCAAAACGATCCAGAAACCTGCTGGTATCACAAACGTTACGGTGATGCAGCTCGTAAGTGCACCAAGCCTTGTGCTTACGGGTCATCAAAATCTCCATCGGGAAACTTGCAAGCCACTCAGTAAAGACGACGGCTGCAGTTGGCAATTCTTCCCAAAGTCGTCTACTATTTATTTACGATCCATCAACCTCTCTCCGTTTCCTCATTGACACCGGTGCTGCGATCAGTGTAGTTCCACCATCTGTCAGAGAACGACAAAGCATATGCTACGCCATTTCTCTGCAGGCTGCCAATGGAAGCGCCATTCAAACATACGGTCGTAAATGCCTTACACTCGACTTGGGCCTTCGACGCCAGTTTCCGTGGATTTTTGTTATTGCTGACACCCAGTATCCTATTATTGGAGCTGATTTTTTGTCATCCTTCGGCCTCACGGTTAATCTAAAAGACAGAAAACTACTAGACAGCATCACAACCCTATCAGTCTCCTGCAACTCATCATCCATTCATTCAGTTGGCATACACCTTTCTCCTCCAACTGACTCTGGTTGTTTTAATAACATCCTCGATAAATTTCCTCAATTGACACACCCATCGTCCGACTCCGTAACTGTCAAACACGATGTGGTTCATTCGATTGATACAACAGGTCTGCCCGTTTCTGCACGTCCACGCCGTTTAGCTCCCGACAAACTGAAAGCAGCAAAGGCCGAATTTGAACACATGCTTCAGCTTGGCATAATTCGTCCGTCCAACAGCTGCTGGTCATCACCTCTCCATCTTGTTCCAAAGAAATCTACAGGTGATTGGAGACCATGCGGTGACTATCGTGCACTGAACGCCCACACCGTCCCAGACCGTTACCCTATCCCACACATCCATGATTTTTCTTCTAATCTTTACGGGAAAACAATTTTTTCTAAAATCGACCTTGTGCGTGCATATCATCACATCCCCATTGCCGAATGCGATATCAAGAAGACTGCCATCACTACTCCTTTTGGTCTCTTCGAATTCGTTCGCATGCCATTTGGCTTACGTAATGCAGCACAGACATTCCAGCGTTTCATGGATCATGTCGTCAGAGGTCTCGATTTTGTTTTTGTCTACATAGACGATGTTTTAATTGCTAGTTCCTCGTCAGAAGAACACAAGCGTCATCTATCTCTTGTTTTTGAACGTTTTTCTGATTTTGGACTCAACATCAACCCTTCAAAATGTCTCTTTGGTGTAAATTCTCTTGAGTTTCTTGGACATCACATTGATGCTCACTCAATCACCCCCTTAGCATCTAAAGTGGCTGCCATAAAGGATTTTCCTATCCCCACTTCCATTAAACAGTTGCAACGTTTTCTCGGTATGATAAACTATTACCGTCGTTTTTTGCCTCATTGCTCGAACGTGCTTCATCCGCTGACCAACCTGTTACGTGGATCAAAGAAAGAATTATCTTTCGACTCGGAAGCACTTACTGCATTCGAATCAGCAAAAGAAGCTGTTGGCAATGCAACTGCCCTTATTCATTTGAATACTGATCCCACTACCCGTCTCATTTTAACTACAGACGCCTCTAATTTTGCAGCTGGAGCAGTTCTTCAGCAACTCATAGATAATGACTTGCAACCATTATCATTCTTTTCTCAAAAATTTTCACCGACACAATCGAACTACAGCGCATTCGGCCGAGAACTTCTTGCTATATACCTCGCCATCCGACATTTCCGACATCTGTTAGAGGGTCATACATTTACCGTGCTAACGGATCACAAACCTCTGGTATATGCAATCCGATCTCGCCATGACAGACATTCTCCTCGTGAAATCCGACAACTTGATTTCATCTCACAGTTTAAGACAGACATTCGCCACATTTCCGGTACTTCAAATGTTGTCGCAGATTGTCTATCTCGCCCAGGAGTAGATGCCATTATTCCGGCCAATGTTAGCCTAGAAGCCATTGCTGTAGAGCAACGTCGTGAAGATTTTTCGTCTGAAGCTGATTCTTTTCAGTCTATCAAACTGACACCCATGCCTTTGCCCTTCTCAGAAGAAACTATTTTGTGTGACACTTCCAATCATGTCATACGTCCATTTATCCCCTTTTCTCTTCGCAGAGCCATTTTTGATCATTTGCACTCGATTTCTCACCCTGGAATTCGTGCAACTACTGCGTTGATTTCGTCTCGTTTTGTTTGGCCTGGCATGAATCAGGATATTCGCCAATGGGCAAGATCCTGCATTCAATGCCAACGTAATAAAGTTCATAGACATACAACTACTAGTCCCGGACAGTTTCCCAACCCCGAAGCTCGTTTTTCGCATGTTCACCTAGACTTAGTTGGTCCTCTTCCTTCTTCAAACAACTTCACCTACATTTTGACTGCTGTTGACCGGTATACCCGATGGCCCATCGCCGTTCCTATTTCTGATATTTCTTCAGAGTCTGTTGCTCGTGCTTTCATTCAGCATTGGGTAGCAAACTTCGGTGCACCTGCTATCGTTACCACTGATCGTGGAGCTCAATTTCAATCTTCTCTATTTCGTGATCTCTCAGCATTCCTTGGTTGCCAACATATTCGCACTACGGCATATCACCCATCTGCTAACGGTTTAGTTGAACGATTCCATCGACAATTGAAAGCCGCTTTAGCCTGCCAAGTTGACCCGAGCAAGTGGGCCGAAAACCTTCCACTTGTCCTTCTTGGATTACGTACATGCATTAAAGAAGATTTAAAATGTTCTCCCGCACAATTGGTTTACGGTTCATCTTTATCATTGCCTGGTGATTTTGTCAGTCCTCTTAAACATTTTCCACCCGTTTCTGACCTTATTTCCCGGTTACGCAATTTTGTTTCTCGTTTACGATACCAACCTCCTCGTACTTCCACGCCTTCAATCTATAAACACCCCGACTTAGATACGTGCGACTTCGTCTTTGTGCGTCGTGATACCATAGGCAAATCATTGCAACCACGTTATCATGGTCCACATCAAGTCATCTCACGCCAAGACAAACATTTCGTGTTAGACATCAACGGTCGCCGTGATACCGTCTCAGTTGATCGATTGAAGCCTTCCTTTGTTGAACAATCTTCCCACGTTTTGCCCCAGCCAACAACCTCCGCATCACACTCCGACAGCTTTCAACTGAATTCAAAGCCCGTTCCCACGCCCGATGCTACATTACCAGTTGAGCCTGTTCCCACGGTTGCGAGTCGCAGTGGTAGGCGCGTCAGGTTCCCACAGCATCTGAACGATTATGAGTGTGAGTGATATTTCGAGCCTATTGTACGCTCTGGGAGGGGAGTATTGTTGTATTTCACACATTTTGCTATTTGCAATTGTTAATTATTGTGACCTTGAAAAATATATACGTTTTGAATCCAACCAGCGCGGTTCGTTCTCTCTCGCTGTGTCTGAGCCGATTGTGTGAGAACTTGTTTGCAACTGTCTGGACTGACTGCAGTGAATGTTTGGACTGTGAGAATCATTAACTCTCACGGATCCTCCAACATTTTAGCACCTTCTACACCTTGGATTCCATCATCTCTTGGATTTTTCCTGTGTGGATTATTTTGCTATCGTTGGACTTCTCTGGATCTTTATTTGGACATTTGCTCTCTTGGTCTATCAGTGAGTCCTTTCCATTTTTGCCATTTTTGTGTGTAGTGCTAGACTTATATTTCTGGTCCACTACATAAGAATGATAATATTGGTTATTCTATTGTATATTATATTAATCCCAACCCTTTGTTTTGTCGGACTCTAACCCGTGCTCGTCGGAGTTCGTTTCCCCTGTTGGCCGCGCTAGCGGCGCTTCGCGGCCATTAGTCTTCACCAACCGCTGCGATAACACAAGGACCGTGAACAATTTCGAATTCAAGGTCAACGTGGAATTTCGCTCCGTCATTTTTATAACATTTTTTTATATTTAAGTTTTCAACATTACATTACTGACAATGGTTCTCCGTGGCTCAAAAACTGTTCGTCGTAACTCTTCAACTACATCAAATCAACCAATTACTCGTAAGAAATCTCAAGAATCCAAAAGCTCACCGGGACTTGCCGTTTGCGGTGAAACCGGATGTTCAACTTCGGTTTTAGAAGGAATAGAATGCAGCATTTGTTGTTCCTGGTTTCATTCTGGTTGCTCAGGTTTAACGCCTGCTGATTTTATTGCCCACCAAAAAAATTCAACTATGCTCTGGTTTTGCAAAGCCTGTACAGACAACCCCATTGTCCGTTTTCTGCATAAACTGTTAGCTCAACAATCGAAAAAATAGCATCCCTTGAAAAGCGACTGAGCCAAGTAGAGGGAATAAATGTTTCTTCAAATTCTCAACCGTTGCAGATTAAAAAAATCGCACCTCATCCCGTTCCCACATTCGCGTCGTTAGTCGCGGGAAGCACACCAGCAACCGAAAAGCGACTGAGCCAAGTAGAGGGAATAAATGTTTCTTCAAATTCTCAACCGTTGCAGATTGAAAAAATCGCACCTCATCCCGTTCCCACATTCGCGTCGTTAGTCGCGGGAAACACACCAGCAACCGAAAGTGATGTTCCTCTTTCTACAGAGGAATTCACTAAAGTGATGTCATCAGCTAGGAAGCCAGTTGCTTCTAAGAATTTCCCTTGTCATTCTGATTCATTGACACTAATATGTTCTAATGTGCCGGAAACAACGTCTCCCTGCTTTAAAACTCGTCAGCAAGCTGACACACAGCAATGGCGTGCACTATGCGATACCCTTCACGCGTCGGCTGATCCAGTGAGTTTAGTACGTTTGTCACGTCATCCAAACTCACCTCATTTTGGCGAACCGAGACTGCTACGAGTAACGCTAAAGGCAATGGAAGATATCGAAAATGTCTTGCTTGCCGCTCACACCTTGAACCGGGGGTCATCTGCAATTCGTATACATCCGGACATTCCCTGCAGTGAACGTCGACTGAAAAAGCAGCCATCGTATAATTGGAAAGAAGCCAGTGACAAAAAAAGTATCTTTCTTTATGGCGTTCCGGAACTCGTAGATGACGATGCCGCTAAATCTGCGACCCACGACTGTGATCAGTGGCGTTTTATTCAGTCGCAAAGCAGAATTTCCGGTACTCTTACTACTGCCGTCAAACGCTTACCGAATTCGCTCAGTTACAAGGGCCAGGGTCCAAGGATATTGGAAATTACTTTTCATTCTGAAGATATGGTTCACACTGCTCTACAGGCGTGGTACCAATTTAAACACCTAGCCCCCGCTGAAATTCGCTTGCGAGCGGCTGCTGACAAGCCAAAACCCAAGCATCCTATAACCACAGCGGTACCCCCCTCCCCTGACGTATCTGCACCATTCTCAAAAAACCTCCAACAGCCGACTACTTCAGAGTCGGCACAATAATTCCCCACGATGCGGATCCCTGTCTTTTAAGAGAAAGTCTGAATTGTTTATACACAAACGCTCAAGGTCTCATCAGCAAACTCCCAGAATTGCGTACTCGGCATGCTTCTCACCCCTTTGATCTCATTGCTATTACGGAGACTTGGTTGTCGGATTCTGTTACAGACGCGGAAATTTCACTCACTGGAATGTCAGTCATTCGTAACGATCGTCCAACCAAAGGCGGCGGGGTTCTCTTATATTTTGCATCCTCATTTATTTGTGAACCTCTATCTCATCACTACTTACCTCTTGTAGACTCACTTTGGTGTCGTATTCATCTCAAAAAGCAGGATTATGTTCTCCTGGGTGTCGTTTACCGCCCTCCGCAAAACGATCCTGATGCTGATAGAAAACTTATTGAGTCCATGCGACATGCTTTATCTTTAAAATACAGTCATGTATTACTGATGGGAGACTTTAATTCGCCTAGTTTATCAACAATACATGCAAGTGATTCCTTTGCAACGGAACTTGATGGACTTATATCAACCCACCCGCTATATAACCATGTGCGCGAACCTACAAGATTCCGTGGAGGAGATGTACCTTCTCTCCTGGATTTGCTGCTAACCAATGAAGAGCTGATGATTGAAGAAACACACATTGAACCACCGCTTGGGAAAAGTGATCATGTTGTCCTAACGTTCTGTTACACTTGCTATGCGAGCTATCCAGTTCAAACGTCTTCTTAAATCAAGACTGTAACAAATTATAATACTTTTCGACACATCATGTAAGCTAACACTTTTGATTTTTTGCTTAATGACACTCCTACAGCGACTTGGACTGAATTTGTAACAAGATGGCACTTGCTTCTGAGCCATTCTTCTGTGGCTAAGACAATTCCCTTACAATCGAAACCTCACAATTCTTTCGTACGCAGTAGAACACGCAAATGGATGTGTTATAGAAACGCTGCATGGAATCGCTTCAAAGTGAGTCAATTGCTATCCGATTGGGAGTGCTACCGGCATTTTCGTAATTATTGTACTACACTGGTACGCCAAGACAAGCTGCCCCACCAGACTTTCCTTGCAAACCGGTTTGCGTGTAACCCAAAGTCACTATATAAGTATGTCAACGAGCAGCAACAGGTTCGCTCTGGTATCCCGCCACTACAAACTGATGAAGGTCCGACCACAAGTATGAAGGAGGCCGCAAATGCCTTGAGAGCGCATTTCATGCCAATCTTCCGCAATTCGGCAAAAGAGTTACCACTATTTTTGCAGCCTGATCCCCCCTTCCATATTTCATCGGTTACATTTACTACTGCCCGAGTAAAAAAGCAGATATTGCTGCTTCGTGCAAATTCTTCTGCAGGAATCGATCAAATCACGCCAAAGGCGGTACAAGCAGTCGCTGATGCCATTTCTGAACCTCTTGCGTTGTATTTTCAGCGCTTATTAGACACGGTTGCAGTGCCAGACGGTTGGAAGAAAGGAATAATAACTCCAATGTTCAAAGGAGGTAACCGCAGTGACGCAGGGAATTATCGGCCAGTTACATTAACTCCGGTGCTGTCCAAAATTATGGAGTCGATCATTGCTGAAGATATAATGAGCGCATTCGAATACTCGGGTCTGATCACTAGTGAGCAGCATGGATTTCGCCGTGGTCATTCATGCACTTCAAATTTACTCCTAGCTAGAGACAGTTGGACCAGATCAGTCAACCATGGATACGAAGTGGACGTTATCTACCTTGATTTTTCTAAGGCTTTTGACAGAGTTCACCACGCGGTACTTATTCATAAGCTACGTACTCTTGGAATTGGCCCTCCACTCTTGACATGGATAGCTGCATTTCTGTCCTCCAGGACTCTTCGTGTGCGGGTGCGTGAGACGCTTTACGAGACCTTCCCTACTGAATGTGGAGTACCCCAAGGTTCGGTTCTTGGACCAAGACGCTTTCTTTTATTAATAATAATACTACTAATAATAATAATACTATATTCTCGGTAAACCAAGGCATGCAAAACATGATCAGGTTATCAATGTGTACAGAATAAATAAATTATAAAATGACCTTATCAAGCGGAATTTTTGAACATTTTGCTGATTAATAAAGGATGGTAAATTTACAAGGGTAAGAAGGTTAACTTTTTTTTTTCGCAATGTCACACAGTAATAAAGTTCCATTTAGATTGCATCGAAATAATCAAATGAAGGGGATGCGATTAATTCTGGAGCAGTGGTTGAAAGAAAAGAAAATAACGGAAAAAAAATTATGGAGGAAATAGTGCGTGTGAAGATATAATTGTCACAGTAAAAATAAATTTTCGAAATAAAGAAAGTTCCTATATATATATAAATTGACTTCTTCGGAATGATGGTGGGTGTGTTTGAAAAAAAAGCACATAGAAATCCGAAGTTAAATTGAAAAAAAATTTAGAAAATGGAGGGGAAAAGAAGAGATTGTGGTTTAAATTGCATGAGGTTTGGGCCGGTTGTACGATCCAGGAAAGTCGAAGAATTGTCAAATCAGGGAAACCAAAAATATTCACCAGTATGGATTTCGGTTCATGTAGAAGAATCAGTTTTACGCGGAAGAAGCAAGGACCAGTATCGGAGTTGGTTTCGGAGTCGGAGACACTGGAATACGATCGAAAATATTCTCTTCACCATCATGGTGAGAGGTTATCGGTGTGAAATTTTACATTTTATATAAACGATAAAAAAATCACAAAAAAGACAATATTTTTTTGGCATTTTTAGCGTTTTTTTTGTTTTTTTGTTTTTTATAATAAATACGTTATGTAAAAAACATGTTTTTATGCATAAATGGGTTTAAAGTAAGCAGATAACGGTTGAGGATATAGTCATATGGTAAAAATGATCATAAAACGCTCGGTTATGATGAAGATGTCTAACAACATATCTAAGGTCGGACAACCTGACACTTGCCTGGCCAGATATCCAAAGAATACAATAGGACATCATGATAAACTAAAATGTGGGGAAAGATGTGGAATTAGAAACCTGGGATCCCATGAGAGTATAGAATGTCTAGGGAAGAGTTTATCTTAAGGATTCGGGAAAGTGAGTGAACGGTAAGGGTTTCTACAAGCGTTTTAAATTTTCCTGTAGATGTGCACATACGGAAATGAAGAGGAAGGGAATTCCAAAGTTGTGCATATCTAACTAAGAAAAAGTTACGTCTAACTTTAGTGCGAGACATAGGGATATTCAACAGCCTTGCTCGATTGCGCAGATCATATCGGATATAATCGTGAAAGCGCATGCCAGACTGAAGCTTAATTCGTTGCTGGGTAATGATTCGGAAGAAAAGAAGCAGATTCAGACGAATTCTGCGTAGCCATATTGTTTCGACATTCAGCAAATTACACCTTTCAAGATAAGGCAAGGGGTTTGAATAGCCCAAAGTTATTTTGCTGAAAGTACGTTGAAGTCTCTCTAAGAGAAAGCAATCACGCCTACCCATGTGAGAATAGATAATATTACAATAATCGAGAATTGGTAGGACCTTCATCTTATATAGTGCTATTTTACTCTCGCGTAAGAGGAATTTATGGTTAATTAGGCTAAAGTTTTGTCTTGCTCGCGCAATGAGGTGTCTGGCTTGTTCATTAAAATTGAGAGAAGAGGAGTATCTAAATCCAAGGTCCTTAATTTCTGCAGAAGGTGTGATAGTTGAGCCATTTATCGTGAGTGTGCTAGAAGGGATTGAACAACGTAATCCCATATATTGTGTCTTAGAAGCAGAAAATTCTAATCCCCATTGTGAGCCCCAGTTAGATAGAGAGGCAAGATCACGGTTAAGTGATATCAGGGCCTGTGACACTTCACCAGGAGGAGATGTTATGACGACTTTTATGTCATCCGCGAAGATGAATAGCTTAGAGTGATATACAACATTTTGTAGATCATT
>JACCGJ010005827.1:0-24242 GCA_013407085.1 Atriophallophorus winterbourni
TTGCCAAGTGCCTGGACCCCGCGAACGCAACAACGGTCGCGGCCGGCCCAGCTGATAAGACGAATCTCGACACACAGAATTGTCCTGAAGTCACGTGCAAACCATGTGAAAAACCGGCGAGTCCCATGGCGCGTAAAGTAATAACGTGCTTTCTGTGTATGGGTAAAATCCATGGTAAACCGTCGAACCCCAGAAAAGGACTCACCGGACCCCTAGGGTCCGATCGAACCCAGGTTAAGAACCACTGGACTAGATCTTGATTTTGCACTCTGGAACGCAGGCGCATCCAAGCTAACCTAATACTGACATACGGAATAATCCTTACAGGATCCCACACACACACAGACACCATTGTAAAATTGGTTCTAATCCACCGACCCGCAGTCACAATGTGACCCTTAAAATCCCACATTCCCGATTAAACACTCGCCGTTATTTTTACGCAGTCCATGTATACTTTTGTGGAACATTTTATCACCAGAAATTTTCCTCATCAAACGAAATGATATTCAAACAAACGTTACGATCTCTTACGTTGAATAATACTGTGTTGGCCCCAGGTTACTGAAATCACTAAGTGATTCCTTCTAATACACACACCGCGATACGTGCTGTACGGACGCATATATTTGTGCTCTCGTACTTTTGGATTTATTTCCTCACTCGTTTGTCCGAGCTGAACAGTTCATATATCATTGAACTCGTCTCAAGTTGCTCGTTCGGAACTCTTGAAAATCCAAAATTGCAAGTTCTACCCCAAATTTACACACGCGTGCAATATCGCTGGCGATTCAGAATATTGTTCCCGTTCGAAAACTGTTGAGAAGATAACATCATTTTGAATTGACTGATAGTTTTTTTCAACTCTGTCAGATGGAAAATCGTTCAACTGCGTCACTTTTATTCAACTCGTTCGCATTTTACCGCTTGGATCGCGTCACTTCGATCCAACGCCATCACTAAACCACTAGCTATCGACCGATGGAGAACTGTACCATCATAGTATGAACCCAATATGAGGAGATGTAGGCGCATCCGTAGGCTTGACAACGAAGAACCAGATGCCTTGAAAACAGTCCCTGATGAGAATTTTCTGCATTCCCATGGTTGATGACAAACGGCCTCACTTGGTTAAATGTGTGTGGCGTTGCAAGTCTGGCTGGTACGGACATTGTCTGATAGATTTCGTGTTGGACGGTGAGTGCTCATGGCTGGGGTTACCGAGTTGGTTGGCGGCAAGCGTCGGTGGTCGTTGATGGCGTGTGCCACTTTTGCATCAGTGGGAAACGTGCATGTGTACCCGAGGGAGGAGAAGATAAAAACTTTTTCTGATTCATTGTTTTATGGCCACGAGCGAGTTATATGGATGAGATACAAAACCATGCATTGGAATACACCAATAAATAATATCGTGTCAAATACCCACTACATAATCGGCGAGTTTGCCGTTTCGGGCTCCTACTCGCTGTCAAGATGGCGGATTGTGGGTAAACACTTGATGTACAAGAGGTTATTACTGAAGTTGTTGCGGATGGAGGGACAGTGTCATGCCGAACGTACCAACTGTTTTTCGGCTAGACAACACTAACCGTGAATATCTTAACGCTAGCACGAATGCAAGGATGTATAATATTTTGTAGTTATCAAAATACGTCGTCTGAATGGAGGCGTGATAAATGCTTGGGAAGCTCTTTGAGATACCATAGAAAGGATATCGCCCGAGACATGTTGCAGGGAAGAGGTGTGATGTCGAGAGAAGAAGAGTCCCTGAGTTGTGAGATTTCGGTGTCTGTAGACTGCACAGCAGCGTTTTCGCTGAGCTCGGTGGAGGATGGCAACTTTATATCACACATTGTAGATAGGGCGTCAGTTATAGGATTTGTGAATTGGGTGCCAAAACTGTGAATTTCAATTGTAGATAGTTCAAATTACCCCAGCTTCTACTTTTTCATTGAGAGAAAGATTAACAATTTAGTTAATGGTTCACATAGCTGCTGGTCACAGGATTTCACTACGGGTGGCAAAAGTCCTTGCGCTCCAAAGGAATTCCTAGGGTTCATCCGACAGAAATGTCGCAGTATATTCAACAAATTGATCTAAATTTCAGTCAGCTGCTGCGGCACATTTGATGGGATTCATTCTTCAGTCGATCTAATCGGTAACGTACTAAATACTTTAACATAAAATTGAGAGCCTCAACTTTTTCCTTTGCTAAGACAGTTAATCCTTACTCAGGAAGCACAGGAAGTACCCCGAGTTTCACGCTCGATCCGACATAGTAATGTGTTACTTCCTTCCATTTTCAAAGATAGAAAGCGACTGTTAGGTTGCTTGTCCGCCTTGATGTGAGCGTTCAATTTGGTTCGAATTCTACGAAATTGTTGCCAGAAAGCATCATTTTGAGTTCCTTTGCCGATCCATTTTTCCATGTGACCACGAAGCTTGAAGCGAAAGTTACTTGACCATTGTTCGTCAACGAATCACGAATTTTGATAAATGTTCGACTGAAATACTTCTGTAAATGCGTGTTTCCCTGTTGCATTGGTCAAGCCATCGACAACTTACTAAGCCAAACACTTTACGCTTAGTCGATCATCCCGAATAGTGTTGCGGACTCACATACTCATCTAGCGCTGCATACATATACGAAGCCCAACAAAAATGATTACTCCGACCGAGTAGGGGGCAATGTAGTCTAGAGCCCCACGTGACGTTGTCTTAAATGTAAGGATTAAATCCCAAACGGACGTCAGATCAAATCATCTTCTGTGAATAAAGTCGGATACATGGTTATGCAGTGAACGCGTGTCAATCAGCTTACGGAATTTATGATCGATTCTGTGTATCGAGTAAAGAGATGGGAAAGGTTGAAATTCCGGATGACCGGTCACTGGAAGCTTCGCGTCTCTCCCACGTAGGGCATATCCACTAATCATATGTCGTTTTGAGCAATGTCTAGGCACCGCGGCGATACATTATGCCGATGCTGAAGTTGCCTTATGTCTCCTGTATTAAGCCACACCAAATATTATCTTCCGATTTAATGTTGAGATCGTGAATCTCCATGCACTGGAGACGTCCGTGACAGAATAGAGCCCCACCTTCACAATTTATGGACGATCGTTCCGTAACTGTAACATGTTGGAGATCGACGGTTCGCTTTCAGTCATACACGATTGAAAACACGTTTCAATAACAGCGACGAGGTTATATGAGTAAGAGTTTGACAGCTAATGTAGTTCTGAATCTATTTCGAGTTTCCAATCGGAAGGAATCACGCCATTTGCCAGCGTTTGCTTGAACAGGTGTGTGAGCTGGTCCAGCTGACGTGTTCACCTTGGCTTCATTGTTAACCATACGATAAAGTATTGTGAGGTTGAGTCCAATCATGCGTGATAACCGTTCTTGGAAGTACAACTGGTCTCGGATAACAAATTTGTTTATTTTTTCAGCAGTAAACTCAATGTTTCCTAGGGATATGATAATGGGTTTTGCCGATGCTGTCGCTAAGCAAATTTTCTTACCTATAACCAATTACGAGTTCGGTTTCTTAGTTTAAATACAAGGTTTTTCTTCAGTACGTCCGAATTTTGCCCCAAAATATTAATAAACTATCATCGTCTCATTGATTTGATATATATATATATATATATATATATATATATATATTCGATTGAATTCTTGAGATTATATATTATACATACCAATACGAATGTCCATTGCTGGTTATTATTGGCATTCAATCGCGTTTTAAGAGCATCACTCAAAGCCAGAATGTTGATCTGTCTAACTGTTTTGCGGGCATCATTTGTTCTTACAGCTTAAAACGTATTGTAAAACTGGATGATGACGTGATCACTTAGACCCAGTGGACTTTCGTAAGCAACGTCATCAATGTCGTGTTCCTTGATTGTCAGAACGAGATTTAGGAGTGAAAACACATCGGTTACAAAGTATATGGTATTACATGCAATGTGGTTATAAAGAGGAATGTTGTCCATCAACTCACTGAATGCGCGTTTGAGGATGTGAATGGTACAGCTCTGAAGATTATGTAAACTGTAAAATGCCCAAAATTTAAAATCCATCAGTGAATCTGGAATGTGTATGTGCACGTCTGAATCCATGCGAACACTGTTGTAATTTTCGTGTGCAGACGTTATAAAATTGTAAAATCTAAAGTCGTTTAACATAAAAATATAAGAAAAAAAAGGCATGAAGGGCTCAGTCCTTTTTAATGGTTTCCGTTCAGAAGCCTTTGAAAGTCGCCGAGGCGTCATCAACGGTGTTTTCTTCAACTCACGCTCTTCGGCATTTTCTTTGCTCTGTTTCTGAAGCATGGTCTCAGGACGAGAACAGAAGACGTCTACTTTCGCAAGCGTGGTGATGGCAGCCTTTTTAATCTGAAACGGTTTACGCACAAATCAAGGCACGGTATGCACTAATCCGCGTCCTGCTATGTGCCCACATTATTTCTCAATCCCAAGAAGACATCTAGGTAATAATGGACTGTTTCATTTCTACATGCAAAGAATTGGGCTAGCAATCATTATTAGCAAGTTTAGAGCCTTTGGTCAAGGGATTGTATCACCTCCCATCATCACAGGTGCAATCTGAAAACTCGAACCGGTACATCATTTCATTTATCTTGGTTCACCCATTACGGATAACCTCTCGCTAGACACGGAGATTGATAAACGGAATGGCAACGCAGCTGTCATTTTGTCCCGACTGAACTCTCATGTTTAGGGTAAACGTAAATGCTTTACTGTACGGCAGTGAAACGTGGACCACCAACGCAAGATACAAGAAGAAGAAGAAGAAGAAGAAGAATGAAAGCTGAATGCTTTCCATCAACGAAGCATCCGAAGCATCTCGAACATAACGTGGATGGGCAGAGTGACTAATGCCAAAGTGTTTTCAAAAGTGGGTCTACAGTGCATGTTCACCCTACTACAACAGGGCCGCCTGCTGTGGCCTGTTCATGTCTACAGAATGGAAAATGGTCGTGTTCCGAAAGATCTATTCTATACTGAGTTGCAACAAGAAAGCCGACCTTTGGGCAGACCGCACTTGCGGTACAAAGACGTTTGCAAAAGATATCAAAGCTCTTGGCATTGACCCCGTGAGTTGGGAAGAACATGCTCTTGACCGCTCACATTGGAGGCATTGTGTAGAGAGTCGTCGGCAAGCTGGGAGGAGCGGATAGATCTCTTAGCTGCTGAACGCAGATCACTCAGCCGGCGTGCAACTGACGCATTGCAACCGAGTGCTGGCTATCTCTGCAAGCGTTGCTCCAGAGATTTTCCTCCCGAATCGCAATGTTTAGTCATTCGAAAATCTGTAGAACATGAAAATTCATTCGATTGTGATATACATCCATGGTCGACATTGACCAACAACAACAAGTTTGAATATGACGATTCGGGTTGGGCAATATGATTTTGATTCCGTTGATTGAAAATCAGCTCAAAGAAAATGAAGACATGGTATTTGTTCCACCTACACAGTCACACTTTCATTTGTAAACTTAGAATATTTTACTCATTGAGTGAACAACGTGTGGTTTAATAAATTGACCTCAAATTTCACATTTAAGGACACTATAGTATAACAATACAACAATAGAGTTAACCTCATATGAACGACCTGGTTGCTTAGTGCCAGTGAAATTGAGGTCGTAGAATGCCATGGTAATCTGAATAATAGTGTACAACTTGAGCACATGGCAAGTTCATCCACGCCCAGGATCAAATGAATTGAACGGCAAAATTAACACAAATTTTAATTACATACCCCATGTCTTTCACAATATAGAGACTTTGTCGACATTGTCAGCGATATCGAATACGTGACCGATTGTGATCAAAGCTGGATCTGGAGGAGACAAACTTTCTAATTTACGGAGATAGTTGCTCACCGTAACTAGTAACCTTTAAACAGTTGACCGTCATCCGGAATACGGGTTCTGAGATCGGATTTCATGATAGCCAAACGCTCGTGACGCTTGTATATTGTAAGTAATGGGATGTGAGTAACACAATATAGTGTTATGTATATTTGTTGTAGTTAACTTTCTAGATGTGTGTGGCGCGCTTGTCGTATTGAGTAAAGAGGAAATCCTATTATGTCACATGAGGGTTGAGCAACAAGGAAGCTGAAATAGCGATAACCCACTACTCATTCATACAACGTCTTTTCTGTTCTAACAAGACGCCGGCTTTACCACCAATGACATCCGTATCATGTCAACGTACCTTCGTTTTGTGTTTCGTGTATAATTCGGTTTTGACTCTATGGGTGTTCAAGTATTCAGGGATTCCGTAAGTTATATAGACCCAGGCGTCGCAATATTTCGGTGTACGGAAAATTGCAAAGATCCATCACAAACTTTTTTGCACTGTGAGAGATTTTGTTAAAGTGAGCAATATCTGTTCGCAGCCAAGAAGTCCAGACTTCTAACGCATACTCAAACGTAGGTAACGTTAAAAGTGAGAATGTTCCAAATATTCTTCGAAAGACCCAACAATTTGTTGGCCTGTCGATATATATCTTTGCCGTGAAACGTCCTCTTAAGGTTTCCACTAATCCATACTCCAAGATCTATTTCCAAAGATCTCCATGTCAAGCTTTCAGTTCCCAATCCATTTGTCCAAGGAACATTCTTGCCAAGGTGGAGCAACTTAATTTTCCGTATTTTCCATATCATTCATGGCCGCCCAATTTGACACGTTTTCCAAATCCATTTGCGCTTCTCACAATCATCTGCAGAACTGATTGGTGACCAAATTTTCATATCTCTTGCGAACAGGACCATTTTGGATGATATGAGGGGGGATTAAATCGTTTATGTATATTAGAAAGTGGAGCTGTCCGTGTGGGGAAAAACTACAATAAATATCCTCTACACCAACGCACAATGTCTGGACAATAAGAACAGTGAACTGCAATTTTGAGAAATGTTAACCAGACATCATCGCCGAAACGGAATCGTCGCTAAAGTGTCGCGAAACCGATAGTGAACTAGAATTAACCGGCATGTCACTTATTCGCCATGACCGTGAAACGAGAGGAGGAGGAGTATCTTTGCAACATAGCTAAAAGTGTCTAGTGCATGAGATTATGGATCCAGACATCGTGCTACGAGGTACACTCTGGTGCTCAATGCGATTAGCTAACCGCGAAGACAATGTGTTGGGAGTAGTTTATTACCCTTAAACCTTATTACACTTAAACCATTGAGCTGACCTGCGGTCGCACTTTTGACCGTTTCTTCGCCAAATCTACTCAGATTTTAACCATTCCAAAACCATTTGTTACATTTTGACCAGCGCTATCGGAATTCATATCGTTTCAACGTAAATATTCCAGTTTGCTCACGCGTGCACACTTTCTCCCACAGTTAACCATCGTACGGTTTTTGCTCTCTTTGCAAAGATCACATCAAACTACACATTTTGATACGCCATTCTGTGCTCTACTTTGTGTGGTTATCGAGTTATCAGGGATTATTCGTTGAATGACCAAATCAAGAGTTATAACCCAGATAAATCGAACATTTGAACGAAAGACCATTCTTCAACCGGTCGTCCCAATTCAGCCTACACTGTGTGGTCGAGTCACGAGATCCAACACGCAGGCGAAAAAATCGATCGATCATGGTGTGTATACGACGGTTGTTACCCCGACAGCGACATCAAATCACCTTAACCTCTGCGCAAAGTGTCTGTACCCCGTAAGAAATGATAGTGCTTTGGTTAAATGTATTTTTTGTGATATACATGTGTACGTGGCCTGCGATGAGACTTTGAATGATGAGTGTGTAAGGATCGTGAATGATAAAAACCTCCCATCCGTTTGCTATTTCTGTAGTGACTGTAGAAATTCAATAGTGAATGGTAATCGCAAGATTACACATTTCTCTGCTAGAAACGAGACTAATACAATAGAAAATAGATTATCGAAAATGGAAGAGAAACTTGCAAAGTTGAAGAATACTCTACGACCAATAATCGAGACTAAAACATTTGAATTGAATAATCGCATACGCTCGACCTCACCGCCACAGAGTGCTCCTGGAAAGGTTAAATTATTTCACGATAATGAGGAGATTGTTAAAAAGGCCTTAAAGCCGAAACCGTCCACCTCGAATGCTCCATTAATCAAAGCTGCCTTGAAAAATAAATGGTATAGTGTTATCTGCACGGATTCGGTATCAACTAAAATGGCCTCGGTCGTAGAAAATACTTACGGAGAAAGGCGTTTGCAGTCGACCTCCGCTGCTCACTCTAAAGCTTCTTCCCTGACTCACGAATGCTAAATCAAAAAGTTTCACATTCTATAAAGAATGATGCTCGGACACGCAACAAGAATTCTTATGCACTAAGCGTAATATGTATGAATGTGAGCGAGTCCAACGAAAGGCTGTTTGATCGGAAACACAAACACGATCTCGATAAATGGTCTCAACTTTGTCAACAAATGGCAAATTGAGCATGTTATTCCTGGCAAATTGATTCGTCTAACTTGCCACTCCACTTCAGCTCATATTGATCAACCTCGCTTACTAAGGGATACACTGAAGTGCGAGGCTGATATCGAGAACATACTGCTAAATTCGTACCGACTAAAGACGGATCCCAATTCACAGTACCGGATATATCTCGATGTACCATGGTGGGAAAGAAAGGGTGCTTTAAACAATAAAGAAAAAACGGTCTTGTGAGGTAAAGTTATACTTGGGGTACCAGAGAATACCTCCCAAGCATCGGTTCAGGAAGCCGCAGAGCACGATTTCAAGCAGTGGCGTTACATTGCGTGTACGCTTGATATTTCTAATGTTGGGGTCACTGAAACTTTTCGGGTGCCTTTTTTGCCAAAATTTAAAGGAGATGGTCCGAAACCCCTGAGGATTACGTTTTTAACTAACGACATGGCTGAGATTGTAAAATCCGAATGGAAAAAAGCGAAATGAGCTATACCGAAGGACGTTAGACATAGTTCACCCAAACCAAGTACCATGATCGCAACACATCCTCGTCTGGGGACAGTAGATGGTAGCGTTCCCACCCAAATGGAAGAAATCGATACAGCAAAAAACGTCGTAGGTCCGGCTCAAACCGAGTCGGACCGAATACGTCATACGGGGACCCAAATTTTGATTCAAACTGTCAGCGCGAAATAAGAGCTCAAAAGTTTCAACCTCCTGATCACTTACTTTTCAGCCAGATCCGGTATCACACTGTCAATTCAATTCAATTCAATTCAATTTTAATGGTCTAAAAAGCATATAGGTTGACAAAAACCGCAGTATAATATGAGAATTACGAATAACATGGGTAGAAAAACGGGATTTGTTTGCTTACTGAGTAGTTCAGGAACTATAAAATCACCATTTGGAACAGATGGGAGTGCATTTCACGGCAATATTCAAAGTTTCGGTTATCATCCACTGCCACTGCACGTGCACGTTGTCGGAACTTAAAAGACCGGAGGGTTGGTGGCGTTCATAAAGTATAATTCAGTTGTGGAAAGTCAATTGTCTAATCCTCCGTGGTTGAGGTCACTTGTTCTGATGCCTGGCAATATATCAAAAACGTATAACTAAGTGGTCATCTGAGTCCTATTGAGCTTCATAGTAAGACTTTCATCACGTGCTCTTCATCTTCATTTGTCAGTATTAGGTACAAGAAGACGCGTATCAGTACCACGAAATCCGGTTATTATTGAAAATATGGTTGTAGAGTGGGATTTCTTCTATCAACTGCTGAAATAAAGCATTTAAGGAATTTTCTGGATGAACTGAATTTCCTTTAAAGTTCGGCAGATCAAAGTCTCCGATCATAGAAGTCTGCCGCGGTATCTGGTAGCGGCTAAGCGTATATTTGCAAGTAATGCTGAATTGTAGGCTTCGTCGGCTGAGTGCGAACAGTAAATCACACCCACTATGCATTTTTCACCTGCTGTTACATTCAGCGAACACCAGTCGTAAATCCTCATCAGTGATCTCTTGGCAGAGCAGTCTCGGAATGCGGTAAAGCGCAACACCACTTTCTCGAATCAGGCGATTGCGACGAAGTAGAGACATACCTTCAATGGCAAATTCATTGTCTATTAAAGTTGGATGAAACCATGTCTCAGTTACAGCGATCACGTTTGGCGAGTGTGTGGTAGTTAGTTCAGTCAATTCGTGTATTTTGTTTGTCAAGCATTGGGCATTCATATAGAAAAATTTGACAGTCGATGTTGACAGCAAAGATGGTTCATTTGAGCAGGTAATTTGAGTACGTGTCAAAGATGGTGGGTAAATTACATCACCGAGTTATGACGGGGTGTAAACCGAAGTTATTGGTCCGGCTTCTTTGGATGGTAAAACTTGTGTGCGTCTTATTGGTCGCCGACGGCTTGAATCGACAATTCGCTTTCGGGGTGACTTGTTCAGTCCGACTCGATTTGAGCCGGACCTACGAAGTTTTGTGATGCATTGATTTCCTCCATTTGGATGGAAACGCTGCTATCCGCTATCTCCAAACAGGAGAGTGTTTGACTTAGTTTGGCTGGCTAAGTCTAACATTCTTGGGTAGTGTTCGTTTCCCTTTTGTCCATTCCGACCTTACTATTACGGCCATAGCGCTGGTCAAGAACGTAATCTTCAGAGGCCTCGGTCCATCCCCTTTATATTTTGGCGATAATTGGACTCGAAAAGTGTCCACAACAACGGCATTAGAAATATCGAGAGAACACGCAATGTAGCGCCATTGTTTGACGTCGTGCTCTACGATTTCCTGATTCGATGCTCTAGAAGTATTTTCTGGTACACCAAGTAGAACTATACTTCGCGATACCGTTTGTTCCCTGGCGTTCAAGCTTCCCTTCCTTCCCCATCATGGTACATCGGGATATATGCGGCAGTTTGAGTCGGAATCTGACTTGAGAAGGTATGCATTCAGCAATACGTTCTCGATATCAGCCTCGCATTTTAGTGTTACCTTGAGCAAGCGAGGTTGACCGATATGAGGTGATGTTGAATGGCGAGTTAGACGAGTCACTTTTCTGCGTTTACATGTTCAATTTGCATTAGGTGACAAAGCTCAGACCATTTCTCGACATCGTGTTTCTGTTTGCTATTCTTGGGACTCGCTGACATTCGTACATATCACGTTCAGCGTGTATAGGGTGTTGTTTTTGCGAATCTGAAAGTCAGGCGTTTTAGAATTTAAAGCATTTGTGGCTTGACTTTGTGAGTCGCGTACAGCAGTTTTGGTGTGTACAGCTGAGGTCAAACGAAACACCATAACTCTGTAAGAATTTCCTACTTCTGTGGTCCTTTTAGGTGATTCCAAAACGGGAATAACCCTGCTTTTTTGCTATTTTGGCACACGAATAGCCTTAGTCTTAGGTTCCTTCAATGGTGGTTCCGAAATCGATGTATTGATATGATGGTTTACATAAGTGATCACTTGCGTACTCACATGATTTACCAACATTTCTTCCACACGTCGAAGGCCCAACTCCAAACCGGCCATTCTATTTTCTAATTTTGTTTCACAAGTATCGGCTTTGTGCAAAGATGTAGCTCTGCAACGAACACAGACATAGCATGCACCTGGAACCATTTTATTATTTAATAATGCTATCGAGTAAGGGGATAAAATACGGTCGCATTTACCATGGATTTTACCCAAACAGAAAACGTTATTACTTTACGCGTCATGGAATTCACCGGTTGTCCGCATGCTTTGCACGTGACTTCAGGACAATTCTGCGTGTCGAGATTCGTCCTATCAGCTGGGCCCGCCGTGACCATTGTTGCGTTCGCCGGATCCAGGCCCTTGACAATGAGGTCAAGTTGGGTCGATGTCGCTGTCACAGTTTGATCGATCGATGTTGGATCTCGTGATGCGGTCAAATATGTTAGTAGCCTGAATTGGGTTGTTCGGCTGTGTGACGGGTTTTTGTTCGACGGGACGAGCTGGTTGTTTTGGAACACGTGATTTCGTCATGTATCAAATAATCCAATATAACTCGTTGAATACATAGGCTAGAACAAAGAAACAGGTATCAAACTGCGTAGCTCAACGCGATCTTTGCAATGATAGCAAAACCGTAGTATAGTTAGCGATTGAAAACGTTTGCGTGCGTGAGCAAACTGTGATATTTACGCCGATATGATAACTTTGCTGCTAATCCGTTGACAAGAGCAGAACAAATAAATTCCGATAGATATGATCGAAAGTAGCACATAATTCTTGGAATGAGAGAAATCCAAGCAGATTCGGTAAAGATATGAGCAGAAATGTCAGAGCAACAAAAAATGCGACTGCACAGTAGGTCTAACGCCTTATCATATGCCACATGTTTCATCGCTACATCAAGCAATGTCGATCAAATGTATATATACAAATGCTCAATGTTTAGTCAACAAGCTGGCGGAACTCATTGATATATGTGTAGAAAAGTCCCCTGATCTTATTGCTGTGACGGAAACTTGGTATCAGTCGAGTATGACGGACAGTGAAATTTCTATCCCTAATATGACACTTATTCGTCGAGACCGTGATGACCCTGGAGGTGGCGTTGCATTGTATTATCACAAGCGACTCAAGGTAAATATGATTGCAGAAACTGAACTTTCACTCACCGACACACTTTGGTGCTCACTTAACCTGGAATCTGGTGACAGCTGTACAATTGGGGTTACATATCACTCACCAACTTCGACCGCAGAAAATAACCATGTGTTAGTTGAAAGACTTCATCGCATCAGCGCTCGACTACACGCTCACCCTCTGATTGTTGGGGATTTCAACCTCCCGCAGCTATACTAGAGAGATCAGCACTCAACGAACTCACTGGAAGACAAATTTCGCGAAGAATTTGATCTGATACCCATGTATAACCACGTCTCCAACCACACACGAATGAGAGAATCAGACCGACTCACTGTTCTTGACCTTGTTTTGACTTCCAACGAATCGGTCATTGAATCAATGCTCCACGAAGCTGCATTGGGGCTAAGTGACCATGTGATGCTCGTGTTCGATTATGTCTGCAGTGCAGCGAGACTCAGTGACGAATCGAAAGTCATCCGTAGAGTCGACTTTTGGAGACTCCACAATGCACTCTCTTAGATGAACAATGTTCAACTTGATTCTAGTGACTCAAATACACATTACAATACATTGATGAACTACCTTCGGATGCAAATCCAGTCTAACTCTCTATATATTCATAGGAAAGATGTCCACAACTTCCGTTTCTCTGTTCGCAGCAGAACCAGAAAATGGATTTCACTAAAACATCGAGGCTGGGTCACCCATTGCGAAGATGCCAGCCCTACATCTTGGTTACAATATGTAAAATGCGTAACAGATTCGCCACCATCATTCGGCAGGACAAACAACGGTACCATCAATGTATGGTGGAACGAATGGAAGAAAAACCGATAATATTATAGAAAAATTGTGAATGAAAGAACCAAAGTTGAACCAGGGGTTTTCCCGATCATGACAGCAGAAGGATTGACCGTCACTGTCCAAGAGAGGACAGATGCACTTGCTTGCTTTTACTCTCAAGTCTTCTGCCCAAAACAGCAATTATCGCATCAAGAATTATCAAACACAGTGGAACCACTAAGTGAACCGGTAATAGATCAATTCGTAGTGGAGCGAAGAAGAAATCTCCCGGAAAGCACAACATTACCCAGCAATTCTTCATGTGTGTTATAGAGAGCTTTCACGTAGCTTAGCTGCGGTTTTCATCCAAAATCACCGCAAAGGTTGCGTACCTTTAGCATAGAAAGCGGGTGTGATAACACCAATTTACAAGGGTGGCTGTCGTTCTGACGCAGCAAATTACAGACCTGTAACGCTGCTACCCTGTATTTCAAAGATCATGGAACGCATCTTTAGTGAATGCATTTTGGGTCACCTTGAAGCAAGAGGTCTTTTGTCAGCAGCACAACACGGGTTTCGCCGGAACAGATCTTGTCTGTCGAATATACTGATCACACTAAACGACTGGACTATGTCGCTCGACCAAGGCTACACGGTTCACGCTTGTTATATTGATATATCAAAGGCTTTTGACAAGGTCAATCACAGCCTGCTTCTGCAAAAGCTAGCGCATTATGGAATAAGGGGTAACCTACTATCGTGGTTAACAGATTATCTGACCGATCGGCATGTGTGAGTTCGCATTGGCGGTGTGCCATCGAAAAGTATCGATGCCACGAGCGGGGTACCTCAAGGTTCAGTACACGGGCCTATCCTTTTCCTGTTATACATCAATGATATTACTAAAATAGTGCGATGTAAGCTAGTTCTTTTTGCTTGCGACATTAAAATGTACAAGCAAATCTGATCTACTGAAGATTGTTTGATGCTGCAACAGGACTTGGATGCTCTGTATCACTGGTCCATATTAAATCAAATGCAGTTCAACTTACGCAAATGTGATATGTTACAGCTTGGCCGTAATTACGACCACACATATCATCTAGGCCACGAAAACCTAACTTGGACCACCGCTGAAAAGGATCTCGGGATTTGGATCACTAATAACCTGAAACCGAATATGCATTGTCGAAAAGTGTTTAATCGGGTATGTGGTATATTAGGAATCCTGAGGAGAATTTTCGGGCGGTTCACTCCCAAAACACTTCCCCACATCCCACGATGGAGTATTTGATCCAAGCGTGGGCACCGTGGCTGCGCAAAGACATCGACCTCTTGGATAGAATTTACCACCGAGCAACAAAGCTAGTTGATGGGATGCAGCACATCCCATATATCAAGAGCGAATGGCCATACTAGGTTTGCCTGATTTTACACAGAGGCGAATGAGGAGCGACGTTATTCTTGGTTACAAAATACTGCGAATCGAAAACCACCCGCTCCGAGATCTAATACAAATAATTTCCCCTCGGAATACACGTAGTCACTCAAGTTGCCTCGCAATACCGCACTCAAGACTTGACTGTCGGCGCCATTTCTTCTCTGTGCGTATCACCTTTCTATGGAATGCACTATCGCAAAACATTGTGAATGCAACAACATTTGATGTTCTTAAAGCAAAACTAGATGCATATATCCAAGAACACCCCATAATCAGCCCTGTATATTGAATCAACATGAACCCAGACAAACATGCAACAATGTGTTTTTGATTACATTTTCTGTTTTGTAATAGTTGTCATCCAATGGTACATGTAAAGCGAATGCTTTTCCACCATGAAATCTTGATTGCACCAACGCAATTGTTTCAAACATTTTCCAGCATAGTAAGAGCTATATAAAAAGACCTCACTGTAATCAAACCCACGATAGAATATGCAGTTCAAGCAATGGCTTAAAAAAGATGTTGCGACTTTGCAAAGAATGTACCATCGAGCAAATAATCTTGTCACCCGACTCAGCCACAAACTGTACAATGAGCGAATCAAAACAATAAACTTCTTCGATAAGCTAGGTCGTTGTCCCCGAAAGGGATTTTGTTTTTGGGATTACAGAGCTTATTACATCTACTTAGCTAACACAATAACTCTGACTATCCCTCAATCACGACTTAACTGTAGAAGACATATTTTGCCGTGCGAGTTCGTTTCTACGTGGAGCATTCTACCAGATTGCGTTGTGAATTCCGAACATCAAAACATGTTTCAGAGAACCAAAGTAATGTGTTGCTCACATCCCCATCCCTTACACTCCACTACCGGTTTCTGGCTGTTTGCCGTCATCAGGTGGAGACAGGAAGATTAGGTTGAGTGAGCCTGAAAACAGTGGATAAATGGTAAACAAGGTTATACTTGAATGCCACTGTTATATAGGGTTCTTACAAGGAACCACGGTGTTCAAACACTGAATCACAAAGTGATTCTTCGTGAAGCACTCTAGGCGCTTATGGATGGCCAATGTAATGTGTTGCTCACATCCCCATCCCTTACACACCAGCACCGGTTTCAGGCTGTTTGCCATCGTCAGGTGGAGACAGTAGGATTAGGTTCAGTAACCCCTAATGAGAAATCCTAATGCCTTTTTGGCTCTCTATCAAAGAGAACTAAACACACTTACCTCATCGATCTACATATGGCCCCCACTCTGTAAACGAAAGCAATTTCCACCATTAGGATTTTTACCTAATTCTTGAACTGCTCAATAATCAACCAAATCCACTCTCTGGTAGTCATATTATTCGTAATTTCCATATTGTTTCGTGATATTCTTTAGAGCTATATGCTTTTTAGACCATGAAAATTGAATGGAATTGAATTGCTAAAAACTCATTTGATACGGCAATTCAACATCAAGATTCCTTGCGGAAGATGATCATGCCACGAAACACGTCTTGCCACTCTAACCTGGATCCACACTCAAGCATAAACAAAAACATTCGTAATAAATCAGCTTTTATTCGTAAATGTTTTTGGCAAAAAATGTCCGAAAATTTATGATAACCAAAAGGACAATCACTCCAAGAAGACAACAACTGTACACAATGAGAGTCTTTGTCCAACTTGGTTCCTGGGTCGTCTCGGCAGACTCGTCCCATTCGGCATGCCATTCGCCGTCTATTTGATTTGGATCGATATATATCTGGAATAATCAATAAGATTTTTTAATCTGATTGAAAACGGTTTGGCGCGGATTTCAACAGCACATGAGTTAGTGGAATAGAATGCATTGTGTATAATTTTTTATAGCTGAGAAATATTTTGTGTCATTCTTACATTTATTGATCGTTTATGAAATGGTAAAATGCCAAGTCTATGAATAACGCTACATTTGTGATTCGATTATATCATTCTAATGAGATAATGATTGCGACTGTTCTTTCAAACTATAGCTAGCTTCCACCGCAAAGCTTCGTGCAATCGTCAGTAATTTCTACATTGATTTTTAAGTAACTCGTCATACGATGCCTCCTGCATGATGCGTCATACACAACTTACTGAACGTAACATCAACGTAACGAACGCATGAAACTTATTCCTTAGATTGATTAGTCATTGTCATGAAAATGAAATGCAAAATGTTCATCTAATTCTCACAAGTGACTTACCACTGGTGATTCTTCGTAGTCTTCCGGCTCCTCGTAAATCGTTGCAAGACTCGTCATTGCCACAGTGAATGCCAATGTCCACCAACTCGACACTCTGGTCTTTGTTTTCACAGACATTTTATGCACTTTCTCCGGATCTAATTTTGACCTCGAACGATGATTGGTCAATGGTAATAGGTCACAAGGTCGTGAAGACAATGAATTCGTCTCTGAACTGAGGTCACATGCGCGCTAATTACCTTGGGGCTCCGAACAACGTTTGGTCAACGCAAGGTCGTGTTCAGACTATGAATTTGTTTCTAAATTGAGGTCACATGCGCGCTTATCACTTAAATAATCCTTAAAAATTTGTGACTTTTTGCTAACAGTTAGAGTCGGTTATTTTTAGTAATTACATGTTTAATAGCGCGTTCGTGCCATTATTGAACGAATATTTGACCCGTTTTCTCATTGTCTCTCATTTTATCAAATGCGTTCGGTCGGCTTGCCGAAATAACTCCACGTGGTGCCAGCTGGGTGTGCTCGGTTCTCCGAGCTCAGCGAAAGGTTCGGCGGTGGTGTCTAAGGGTGTGGTGAGTTTTCGCCTGGCAAGCGTTCTCCCTATAAAAAGCCACAAAAATCCAATGATGACATCACGACGCGGCAGATGTGACTCGCCGCTTCAAAAGTCACTGCCCCTTTTCCTATCTAAGGACATTGTATGGAGCACAGGCAAAACCTGCAGTCACCAAACCATCAACGGTGTTATCGGGCTCCGAACGGGAAATTTCCAAGTAAAGGGCAATTAACCGCTTCGTCAGTCACCGGCCACCGATAGGTGCGAACCTCTCCCGCTCCACTGGCTTGTGGGTAAAGCCAACTCGCTAAAGGCTCGGGGTGGGACCCCCTTAACGAAATCTCCCCTACTTCGGTGTAAGCAACCGGTTAGTATCTTGCCTACGTTCAACAAAAATGATAATGTCCATGTCGCTTATTGTCTCTATTGAACGGCAGATGCAGATGCAGATATGGTGCACCCTCTGCATATATATCAAATGCGTTTGGAATGAAATGCAAATGGTTCACCTCAATCGCATCGTCAAACGGAAGACACAGGATGTTGACTGGGATGTATGTCTTATATTTCACTTGTAGAAGCACAATGTGATTCCTGGCCAAACACTCGATGCGCTAATGAAAGACCAATGTATTGTGGTGCTCACATCCCCATCCCTTCACACCACTACCGGTTTCTGGCTGTTTCACGTCATCAGTTGGCGACAGTACGATCAGGCTCAGTAAGCATTGAAAAAGTGGTAATGCGGTAAACACGTTATACTTGTATGACACTGAAACGGATATTACTGTCGTCACCTGATTGTGACAAACAGCCAGAAACCGGTATTGGTGTGTGATTGATGAGGATGTGATCACCAAAAATACATTGGTCTTTAACAAACGCCTCACGCTTTTGGTCAGGAATCACTGTGTGATTCTGTACTTCAACATCGTGATACTTTGTAAGTACTCTATTTGACAACGGCATACAAGTATACCGTTGTTTAGCACTACACCACTGTTTCAAGGCTCACTCAACCTGATCTTGTTGTCTCCATTTAATGACGGCCAAACAGCCAGAAACCTGTATTGGTTTCATGATTCATGATTCATGATTCAAGTGTAATTGATTGGGATGTGAGCACCACAATACATTTTATTTGAGCTGTCTTGTTCACTTGGAAAAATGATACCAGCAAACGCAATGTATTGCATTCCTTGCATCCGCTAAAGTTACCATTTTGGCCTCTTTGGTGCAATCAGAGGGAGACAGTTACTCAAGCTTCACTAAGCATTCGAGCAATAATAGAAGAAGAAAGTAAAAGCTTCGTTTAATTTTTTTAAAAAAATAACTTCACGGTAATATTTAATAAAAATAATAAAAAGAAAAACACCCAGGTAGTTGAATATATTTGAGACCGATGGGAAATCCATATTCACAAAAAGAAAATTTGCGATGAATCGGTTAGAGCAGATTTTTGGTAACGCTTCGCTTCTCATACAGAAGTCTCGTCTGACCAAGTGTGTCAGTACGAACAGGGTTCAAGTTTAAATCGCATTAACCTGACCAATCCTAAGTTACCAAATGCGAGATCGAAGCAAATTGATCAACCCCTCAACATATGTTGGAAACACCTCATTTTTTTATTTTTGTTGAGTCCGCTGACCGACTACTTACGCAATATGTGTGCACATTTATGGTCCTACACGTTGATCCTGCTGTATCATGACCTGACAAGAAGGTTGACAGTTGTTGCTGGCTCCTTCTGGACTGGTTGGGCATATGACGCCACTCAAATGTGCCGGTCAGGAGAAACATTCATGAGGGTTTAATCGCGATCGGTCAAATGGTGGACGGTAGCTCAAGCCGTAAGGCTTGAGACTACAATGGTGATGGTCCGGGTTAGAATCCGGCCCGAGACAGGATATACACTGCTGATGAACTTAAATAAGATCGTAACTCGAGTCCAGTGCTTCCAATGTGGACCGCTGTGTTAAACTTTGTGAATATTTCGGGGTACTTGCTACTCATGAGTAGTCGCAAAATATAAATGACGTAATTGCTTTGTCGGTGCAGGTGGTACACAATTACGAAACATCAACATCTCAATTTTTCAATGACTGCATCACTTCGACGAAGGTTTCATGCGGAGAAAGAGATGAAAGATGGATGATATTGTGATTTTTGAGATGGCAATATAATACATTTTGATCGAGTTGTTGAAAAAGATTGACATTTGGCTAGTTCGGTGTAGAATCGGTTGGATTATTTGCGAAAATATTACGTCGGTCACAAGAAGAAACACTTGTGTAGGACGCTAAAATTGCGCGTGAAATGATTTTTGTATAACGTCTCATTGTTTGGTAGATGTCGACCATAGATGTCGACCTTACAATCGCATGATTTTTTCATGTTCCACAGCTTTTCGAATGACTAAACAATCCGATTCGGGATGAACGTCTTATTATCACACAGTATATCGGAATGGAGTTCAAAAATTGCAAGAGAGCAGTAAAAAGTGAGGTAAGATACACGAGAATGTGATCTAAGAGATCAGGTTAGACCTAACGCCAACAGAGCGAACACTAGCGCGTAAAATGAGAGCCTATGCATAGAACAAAGAAGATGGGTCTAGCTTAAGTCATTGAGAAAGGCGACGCCTAGATACCTAACAATTTTGTCTGTAATGAAACGTATGGATTTGATTCTACATCCCAGTAGATTACAACACAAAGCATCACGACTGTCGCAACGCAAATTTCATCTAATGAAGATCTGTCTCGATGTTTAGCAAATCCAAAGACTACATCATTGGCATGCTTGAAAACAAAAGTGTCCAACCAACCCCAGCATGTTCAATGGAACGAAGCAATAATCCTCTCAGACGACCACTGGAGCGCGAATATTTGAGCAGACAGCCTGGTTCGAATCACGATCGATCTTCAAATCAATGGTTTAATTGTTCAACGCAGAGAGTCGGTTCGCGAAGCCAAATACTATCCAAATTCGACTATCTAGCCCACGACATTAGCCAGAGAAGCAAACAAAAATGAACGAGACGATGTGATGTTCAAGGGCCTGCAATTCGTTAACGAATTAGACAACCATATTTTGGGGCATGGTAAAGATATAAGTATGTTGTTACAGGGCTACGTTAATCATGCCTTCTTGATTGGGCGTATGGGACAGTGGGATGTGACTGCCAGAAAGCAGTTGTGATCATACAATTGTGGAACCAGCCAGACAATCCATTTTCACAACAGTTGCAAATATTCAATCGATTCATTTAGGGATTCACTGAAATTGCACTTGGTATCAATTTGATCCAAGTCGGACGTGTGATGTACATCGCAGGGGCAAGATGATCCGTATGCTACACCGTTTTACATGACCAATTCGAGATAAAAATTTACTTTCATTTTTAGGTTAAACTGTATTTTCAGTTTGCACAGTTCAATTGTGAAATAGTTTACCTACTCACATCAGCGGGGAGGGTCTTTTCAAAATGCTTGATTTGATAGGCTGCATCACACGGATGCTCAAACTCATTATTTCGTTCCACTCTTGGCTGCTGAACGCAGATCACGCCACCGGCTTGCAACTGACGCCCTTCTACCGAGTTCTGACTATCGTTGCAAGCGCTGCGGGAGAGATTGTTTCTTCCGAATCAGACTGTTTAGTCATTCAGAAAGCTGTAGAACATGAACATGCATGCGATTGTGATGTACATCCATTGTCGAAATCGACCGAAGGAGGCCAACAACATCAACTCACGTGGTACAATCTGAAACCGTTGACTCTTAAATTCACACTTGCTGTCCACATGAACAAGTATGTCATGGGCTTGATACTGTTTATTAACCATAAGTTAACTTGTAACTCAGTGTTATATAAGGTTGGCACCAACAAGCTATTTAATCACGTGTAGCGACACACGTGTGGATAATGTTGAACCAATGGTATTCAAGGAAAAATCCCAATTGGCATGCATCTGCATCCCACACACCATCACCGGTCCTGTGCTGTTTGCACTCATCTAGGTCGTACTGTTATTAAACCCGCCTCCTCCGAAAAAGATTTAGGCGTGATTATCCAATCAGACTTGGAAAACTCAATGCAATGTCGACTGGCTGCCTGCAAAGCTGATTGCAACTTGGGTCTCCTTAAAAGTGTCCTAGGTTCATTGGACCCACACATTGTCTGTAAATTGATTTCAACCTATATCCATCCTCATATCGAATATGATATACCGGCATGCGATCCTTGGTGAAAAAAAGATACTCAGCTATTGGAAGATCCACAGCGCAGAGCGACAAAACTCGTCCTGGGACTTTCTAATTATCCATACGAAATGTGACTTAAAATATTGAATTTGCATTCGGCTCAATACAGACGGAAACGAGGAGCACTAATATTCATTTGGACAGTGATTAATCAAACAAATCATCCTTGCAGTCGTTTGTTACATGTTTCCCACAACACACATCTGCTTGGTCACCAATCTAAACTTTACCAACAGCATAGCTGGTTGAACTGCCGCAAATATGCATTTTCCGTTCGCAATGTGCAATTGTGGAACAGTTTCCATACTCACGTGATACAATCCGGAACTATTGACGTTTTCAAGAAATCACTAGATGTCCGCATCGACTAAACAGTCCGATTCGGGAGGAACAATATCTCCCGCAGCGCTGGCAAAGAAGGTCAGATCTCGTTTGTATTGCATCAGTTGCACAGTGGCGACGTGATCTGCGTTCAGTAGTCAACAGCTGTATCTTCTCCTACCCAGCTTGCAGACGACGCTTTACACAATGCCTCCAATGAGAGCGGTCAAGAGCAAGCAATGTAATTCGACTGAAATCCGTTGAGAATGGCAGACATCTGCAAAGCGCTGAGATGATGTCAAACCCAATCACAAGTGTGATCCATCGTGTGAGTGCTCGCCTCCGGTTTCATCAACAAAAAGCGATGAGGAGTATGAAGCACCCGAAGGTCAGTGCAATAGCTTGTTGCACTAAGTGCAATCCATTTAGTAACAGCCAGATTGGCCAGAGGGAGTGAGCTTCATGCTGATACAAGCTGGAGTCTCACTACCATTTCCGGTTCTTTTTCTCCCTCAAATCTGTCTAGGCCCGAGCAACCTGAAAGTATCTTAGCCCACGTGCAGTATCTAACGGTGCGGCACTTTGGTTTCATACATACGTAATATATAAAACAGCACGAATGTATCGATACCCGACAGTTCTAAGCATCAGCATCAAAGGCAGCACTAAATCTATAGAACGGTGCAACAATCAATTGTAAATGCAGGGTTATAGAATGTTTGGTACGATGAATCATTCTATTGATTGAATTAAAGTAATTAAATTTGAAATACTTTGCGCAGGTGCAGTTTGCGTAAAATAATCAATCACCATGCTACTTAAATAAAATAAGTAGCTAAACAAGTATTTTTGATTATATCATTTCCCAATTAACCCGAACCTTTTGCACTTCAATTGTAGTAGATAAGCTGAAAACGGTGACTATGCATAACAAAATGTCCAGCAAGTTTCCCTGCCTACCTCAACCCGATTAAAGAGAAAAAGAAACACGCGTTGTGAAATAAAAAATTAATATCTGAAGCCAATTGAAAAAAACAAAACAAAGGTTTTACAAACATGGATGAAAATAGCTCAAACGTTCAATACACATATATACATCGTGATTGGCGGAAACAAGTAAACCAGGGGGATAAAAGCGACGCACGTGTGATCAGTGCATTTCAATGAAAGACCAAAGTGAATCAGGCAAGTGCACGGGGCAGAATCGCCTGTTCAAATCGAGCTGACGCGCAGCGCGAGCAGCCAGGCATTGCAACGTCACGTGTTCCATCGGGCGGACACCGGCGTATGAGAGAATGTGGCTGAAGCACGGGTCCAAAGCCGACATGCCGTCTACATCGGTGGCATCAAGATGAGCGCCATGCTCGAGGAGCAGTTTCACCAGCGCCACCTGTGAGACAAAGAGGATTGACGTGACAGATGATATCCAAGTGAATAAATATAGGTAAGATTGGATCGTTACCTAACAATCTAACGGGCTAGCGGTCCATCTATCCATCGATCTATTCATTCACTTATTAGTAATAAGTTTACTTTACTTTAATGCGACTATCTCCTCATGGAGGCTGAGTCGGAATCAATGAAGAGTCTTGGGAATTTGGGTCCCCAGTACCACTCGGCGTTTGTTCGAGTCAGCTTCTCTAGCGTTTGCACAACCAAGTGCAACCTGCAAGGCAGCAGGGAGTTGCCAGGAAAAGAAATGGTGTGAAACTACTGACCGTCTACCAGACTCTGTTTCAGATTTTTTCCCAGGGTTTTCGCCAGAAGCCTTTCCGCAATTCAGCCGAGGTTTAAAATCAGGGTTTTCCTTCCATTAGATGAAATTCCCTCCCAGACTAACGATCTTCATCTAGTATCCAGGCGACAGTCACTCGCCCCTCCTCCTGTTGGTAGAAGCAGTTCCGCTGGGTTCGGGGAGCCACTCGTACAGGCCAGATGCTGGAATTGGTTGTCATAGGTTATTTGAGACGCATGCATTATGGGAGCGTTTTATAAACAGTGGGAGCTTATCCTTACTGCCACCCCAGGCTATGACAACCTTT
>JACCGJ010005828.1:0-14714 GCA_013407085.1 Atriophallophorus winterbourni
TATAAGATTTTACACCCCGTCTTATCACTTTCACGTTATCAAGATCTACGCTGTGTCCAGTGTCTAGCACGTGTTCAGCTAGGGCAGAATCCCGAATCAGTGATTGATATTCACTGGGATTGCGGGGTCGCTTTCCCACTCGTTTCCTGTGTTCGTTTGCCCTAGTGCAGAGTTCTCTAGACGTTTGTCCAATGTAAACACCAGCGCAACCCTTGCAGTTGATTTTGTAGATGCAGTTCGTCGCACAACCTAAAGGAGTCTTATCTTTGAGATGCATTAATACGGAGCGGAGTGTTCTACCTGCCTTATATGTAACTCTAATACCTGCGCTATTCAACATTCGACTTATTCCTTCGGAGGCGCTTTTGACATACGGTAGAGATACCGTAGCTCGCCAAACTTTTTCCGTCTTCGGTTTCGGATGTTTAACTAGGTTCAACTGGCGCTTAATTAAGCTCTTGGGGTAACCATGATTTGCAAGTCGGCGACTGACTTCTTCATGAGCTCGTCTCTTATCTGCATCATCGCTGCAAAGGCGGTCAACCTTGTAGAATAGCGATTTTGCTATGGACTGAAATACCCTTTTAGGGTGCGCATATGTGAATCTCAAAATGGCATCCGTGTCGATAGGCTTACGATATACCGTTGTTCTTATCTTGCCGTTGTCTTTTTGCGCGAGACAGTCCAAGAACGGAAGTGTCCCTTCCGTAGACTCGGTTTCTATTGTGACCTGGATTTTTAGATTCAAACTATTGAGATAACTATGAAATGCTTCTAGTCTGTTTCGCTGCATGATGACGAATGTATCGTCGACATAGCGCCACCATATCTTTGGTTTTAACGCTTCGTTTCTCAAAGCTATCTCTTAGAAGTGCTCCATGTACATGTTCGCTAGCACTGGAGAAATTGGTGAGCCCATCGCTAAACCATCGTTTTGCTTGTATAGCTGTCCATTAAATAAGAAGTGGTTAATATTAAGACAAATTGCTACGACGTTGATGATTTGTTGTACACTCAAGTTCGTACGATCCTTCAGTCTCATATCGGAGTTGAGTGATTTCCTCACTAATTTTAAAGCGCTTGTAGTGTCAACATTCGTGAACAAGGAGCTTACGTCAAAACTAACCATCATCTCATCCTCCCCAATTGTTACTGTACTTAAGCGACGAACAAAATCAAACGAGTTCTTAATAAAAAAATTCGTGTTACCAACCAATGGTTTCAAAAGCTGAGCAAGGTGCTTAGCCAATTCGTGTGTTGGGGATCCAATGCCGTCTGGGGTGAATGCGGTAAACAAGGTGAATGGGGCGGATATCTCAACAATGTGGCATTCGGTTTTGCAGCGGATTAGGATTAACGGACATCACACCTAATATGCACATGATTACGCACGTAGTGTGTCGGCATACGCTGACCTGTACAATAATTAAACAATTAGGGATGAACACAGCAATTAGGAGGTGTGATCAATTATCTTGATCTCCCCGGTCTAGCTTAGTGAGCTGAGGATTGGTCAAGAGAATGCCATTTAAACCTGAACACTGTTCGTACCGACACCCTTGGTCTGACGAAGCTTCTGTGTTCAGAAGCGAAACGTTACCAAAAACTTACTATAACCGATTCATTGCAAACTTTATTTTCTTCAGGCTTACAATTAGCATGAGCAAGACTCAAGTCATTGGTTAAGCGATTTTATCGCCTCCACTCAACACTGTTGAAAACAAATCATGCGATTGTGATGTACATCCATGGACGACATCGACCGAAATATTCCAACACAATTCACTCTCAAATATTCCACTAGCCTGTGGACATCACTAAAAATATGATATTATTCTCTTAAGTATTATTCCGTGCAACATAATATTAAGTATTTCAATAATTGTAATTAGAAATTGATTGTCGAACATAATAGGGCCGTATTCAGGTATTGATTAACCAGACTCATCGAGTTGATTTCATTTCCGTCGGTGTGTGTGTATTGCGTGACACCATGTTCCATAATCAAATGAAGCTCACATAATCACAGTTCCTACCGCTCGGCAAACTAGACGTGAATTCATTGATTCCAGAAAACGCATCAATCATGTGATCGATTGAATTTGTAGCCAAATGTTGCGAGCGAAAATGAAGACTGACGGTTAGCTTTGAGTTGCAGTCAAGTTGAGTTATAGTTGATGCAATTGAACAATCAACAATAATCTGCGATTCAAACGCCAAGATGGAAGAATGATAACCAACTTTTGATTGGTTTGGTTAAACACAAGTTTTTCAAATGAATTTAAGCTGCTCGGAATTCAAGCTGAATGAAATAAATGAACTTGTTTAGAAAATGAAAATACACGTTACATAATTTTGTTTTATCCGCAATTAATCATGAATATATATTTCTCAATAGCTCAAATATGCCCTTCAATCTAGCGTTTCAGAATCCAAATTTAGTTTACTGGCAGGCGTATGAAAGGGACCAGAAATTCACAGTAAAATCATTAGCATAAACAATACACAGCACAAAAACAATAATTATCCCTGAATATATCTGCAACGTCTTTCTGACCAGGGTTAAGTCTGCAATCAGTAGTAGAGTAGAATATGTATCAAGCAAACGTTTTTAACACTATTAAAATCATATTTATTAATAATACTATTTTGATAAATTTACTGCCGATTAAAATCTATAAACTTACTCACATTTCAATTATTTTTAGAACGACGTTACTCAGATAAGAATGGCCTTGAAATTGAACGTCTACTGACTTAATACCACTTCAAGACATCTCGAAAACAACCTTCTGTTTACAACTGATAAATCACAACAGCCAGAAATGGTTTTGAGTTGTTTTGGCTAATTCGGAATTCGAAAAATCTGCACTACAAGGGATAACCTTGTAATTTGATATCAACCTTCGCCATGGTTCATTTGAATTTTAAAGTGCTAATTTTTGTTTGTAGAGCAGAAAATTTGCTAGAGAATAAAACCTGATTCCGGATTCCATTTATATTACGATCATGCGGTATGGATGATGTTTCTTGGTCGGGGCTAAAAATATTCTGCTCATCACAACGAAAACTATCTTTGTGGTGGAAATGTCTGCAAATGAGCGTGTTAAATAACTATTTTTATTAGATAACCAATGTTCTACTGTGCATCATTTCCTGTTCTGATTTTTCATTTTAGAACTAGCTCCTTAATCAAACTGGAATATGCTCTTGTTCCGATTATGCAAAATAGTAAGTGTATAACGGTTTTAAAATATATTTTTTCAATATTAATACTTATACAAGTTTACATTGAATTTATGTTTATAAATGAAAAGAAAGTTTGAAAGAAATCTGTTTGATGATATTTTTGAAATCTTCGCCAACGTTCTTCTAATGACAACGGATTCGCAGTCAGTCTCAAGTAAATTCAAATACCGTGCTCAATTTCACTTAATTACAGACTGGAGTAGAAACAACCATTTCGTCGAATTATGAGATTTGTGAAATCATCTTTCCAAATCCCATTAGGTCGAACCAGACGGGATAATATATATTTATTTATTCGAATATTCACAGCTGTCAGTTCGTATTTTCCTTTGAAATATATTTTGTTTTAGAACGAATACTGTGTCACGTGCAAATGATAAAATTAAGAGCTTATATAGAATTGAAGTTGTTCCGAAAAGTCAAATATGTCTGAATGTATGAAAAAATAAACAAATGAACATGCATTTCCGTCAATGGCTATTAATGTGAGAATTATAATTGCCATATAGAATTATTTTGCGAGATTTCACAATATATAATAATATAAAGTTTTTGTTCAACGGGATATTTCTACTTCCAGATAATTCAAGGCTTTGTTGGTGTTTGTCAAACTAACGAGGTTCGATTGTTGAGTTAAAATTTTAAAAGGCTGCAATCGCAGCTTTGTACTGTTTACACTCAGCATTTTGAGTGGGATCACATAATGTGACTCGCTCAATTTAGTGTAAATTTTCACGACAAATTGTGTCATGAATGAGCACTTCATATTGGTTTATTTGGATGAATAGGCAACCGCAAATGTGCGGCCAAAATCAAGAAAACCTTTATTTTGTCTTCTATGCTTCGCCTGACGAAGTAGTGCGATTCTGGAGTGTCAATACTCTAACCGATTTCGTAGCGTACGCGATCGCGTTTTAGCAACTAGTGTGTGTAAGTTGTTTTTCTTAATTTTGGATCCACTTCTTTACGCAAAGTATGGAATAAGTATCCGACTTAACTCAATATCTTGAAGTATCGATCTCCGGGTTAGAATTATTCGACTAAATGTTTAACCACGTGAACACACCTATTACACATGAGTGCGGATTGATGTGCAAGCATATACAAACTGACCGACTGTACGCAGTTTATATATTCTTCGCAATTGTTTTCTGTACATTGAACATTCTTATTGTACAATTCGAATTCAAATGTCAAATGCTTCAATTCTCGCAGATAAAGATGTGAAGAATATTTCCAGCATCACAAAATGTTACATGCAGCATATGTGTGCTGGTTACGAACTGAGACTAAGGTTGGATGATGTTTAGCGGCAGATCATGTCAGTAAAAGATCAGTCTGACAAGATCAGTTTGTCAATTCTAAATTTGCACGAGTGATTCCTCAAATGCCAAGTTATCTATATTGCGAACCAACCAAGTCTGATTACATAATTTCAGAGTACTGCCTACATAGTAGCTACACAAGTACTGAATTTCCATTAAAACCGAGCGGAGCCTGGATTGCAAGCGATTATTCAGTATGTGCTCCCTATGTTTCTATCAATTAAAAACGAAGTGGCAATCTAAGTAACTCTTCAGATTATATTTTTGAACATCGTGGTATACTGGCACAAAATGAGAAAGCTCTCTCAAATGGCATTCGAGTTTTGTATGAACCGATGAAAACTCAGATAAAGGTGTGTCAAGTTAAAATCAACCATAATATGAGTTTTCACTTTATGCATGAGTGTCATCTTAAATGATGGGAAACAGTAATATATTGCTGATACTAACGGCAAGGATTATCACAGTGAAAACTCTAGGTTGAATTCTGTGTTGTTTATTGACCATCTGTGAAGGCGAATGTGCTGTTAAATTGCAACACCAACCTCACTAATCTTTCTATCGTTCCAAATGAAATTATTTTGAGAATTGATAGATTTGCCTCAGACTGGTTTAGGTTTGAAGGGAACCGGTCGACAGGAAATTGATTGGCAAATCACATCGAAGTGACAACCGGGATAGTTATGCTGAGGTCTGTAATGTGAATACGTGAGTTGCCTATCAAAAGTGGCGTGCATTTTTTTCTCGGTCACGTGCGCAATAAACACATTTGATCGATCGGATTTCGCTTGTGTAGTGGAATTTGTAGGTGGAAACAATTAATGTTGGACAGATTGACCTCGGGGATAAATCCGGACAAAATTGTCAAGTGAGTGGAGAATCGCGGGAGATGAAGTGGTCATTGTTCAGACTAAAGCATTAGATGTTAGAACAAGAAACGCAATTTGGCATCGATTGACTTGACGCAATCACTCTTGAGTTCCGCATAAAATGTCGGGTGTTCTGTGTTCGCTGAGCTGAGCTGAGGTGGCATTGTAGCAATAGGACGTTTCGTCATCAATTCCAATAGCATAGTCAGTTTAGCTTCTTGCGATGTGATTGTAATCGTCACGTCTTCAGAAATTTATACGCTGGCCGTTCGGTTTCGTCCATCATCATCGTTTGTTCACAAGGTCACGCGGACTAGTGTTCGCTTTCTCAATGGTACTTACGTCATCAAAATTGAGTGTTGTTGATGTAATGACTGCGCTGTGGAGTGCAGTGTAATATCCACTTTGTTATCTTAGTTATATCAGCCAATATGTCTGGCGAGCATGTGCATTTGTGTTAAACAAAATAAAATAGGTAGAGTAAGGAGAACCTAGCTGTATTCAAAACAGCTCAAAAATAATTTTAAATGTATTTTTCAGTCAACAATTACCTTTATTCTATTTTCAAATAAATTTACCGTTTCTGTAAAAACGTTGGTTATTTGACGCCCGCTGCTTCAAATTCTATGCACGTTCTTACAATTTTAACAATGGATATGTTGCTGCGCCTGTCGTAGAAAATCAAATGAACAGTGAAACAGGATTATATGAAAAAATTCGTTCGGACCGAAAGTTCGTGCATTTCCAACAAAACGCTCAATATCACTAGTAGTTGTTTGGGATTTGAGAATGTGACTGACAGTTCAATAGTTTTCATATATCTCTACCGTTTATCTACTATTCCTTGATTGCATTTTAGAAATTCCTCGGTTACATTGATCGTGTTCGCTGAAAACGCATTTAAACAAATAAATCCATTTGCATATTCTTCTTAATTGACGTAAGGACTAATGTTTATGGAACAAAACAAATTCTACCCAAATTCTACAGCAAAATGTTGGCAAAAATTGTATATAATATATCAGGGAAAAATAAATTTAGCCGTATAAAAAGATATTCATTTTGAAAAAAGGTATTTTTATTCAAATGGAACAAAGGATATGGATATGAAAACATTCCGGAAGTTAGTATGATGTAATCTATGATCGAGAAATTGAGTGAGCATGAATGTTGAGGAAATTGTCAGGCAGTGGGGGAAAAATAGATTTGAGGATGATATTGATTAGTCGAGTAAATGATTGACAATGTTGTTTCACGATCCCGATACAACGTTTGATCAAAAAAGTCTTTTGGAAAATGCGTTGAAACTATAGCCGGTAAATTGTACTATATGAAGTAACATACAAGAGAAGAAAAAATTGAGAAATATGAATTATTTTCAACTCTAAGAGATTTAGATCGATGAGCAGAAAAAGAAAGCCTAGAGGATAGATATGATAAGTCCAATTAAAGTTGTTGGAAATGGTGACGCCAAGATACTAGACATGTTTCTTTCTAGTACGCGATGTGAACTTAATTCTTGATTAAATAAGCTCGCTTTATTTCATCATATTTTGATTTATCGGACAATATTCACAAATACGTTTAATTATTTTAGCGCGTGAGTTGAGGTCTTCCAGTTGGATACGATCGACAGAGTCAACTACGTTCGTGCCACCACAGAAGCAATTTTATTTGCTGTAAGTCTGACTTACTCTAATTCTACCGGCTCAACCAGATGTTAACAGACAGTTATTAACTGTTCGTGGTTATGATATTGGATAACTGATACTGCAAACTAAGCTGTGGTCGTTAAAGTTTACTTAATACACTCTTGAGGCAATCCGCTAGAGACGAACCAACACAGTGGCAGAGTGATGTTTCTAAAATATAGCGCAGTTGTACTATAGCTACCACTTAATCTCATCTATTATTATTATTATATACAGGCGAGACTAATAAGTCTGCATTGCGCTCCAATGAAATTCATATTTGAATCAACGCTCGATTGCTTGATGTCCTTCCCTGCTCTCACTAGAAAAGGTAAAACATTTTGTTACTGAAACTCTTCGCATTAATATTGCTCACATTTAAACAACCCGATGCATCCGATGGTTTACTGTTAGAGACTTCCAGTGAAATGTTCGCTGGATTTTCACCATTCTGAAATCCACAATACGCAAGTTTATTTCCCATGCAGTCCCAAACTTGGTAATCATCGTGTTAGCTTTCCACATCATAATAAGATCGTCTGATATTAGATCATGCAGAATTCATAGTTTGTTGCTATTCCGTCTTTGATCCCTTTGAGGCAGTAAGTAAAGATGTTGCATCCGAGTCTAGAACAGTCTGCATATTTCTGGGGAAAACACCTGGCGCTGCGTATGTCGTTACTTGTTTCTGCTTTTGAGAATAAGGATAAAGGCAGAATTTGAGAATTCACGTTTCTGGTTGATAACTGTAGCTGCTGTAACCGATGTCTCTACATACGCATCGATAAAAATGGCCCAGGATTGTCGAGTCTCATTCGTGATGAACCTCTTAGTTTTATCGAGGATAGCTGTCATAACGCAATAAGATCAATCATAGAGCAATTGGACAAGCTATTGCACAGCTACTTATAAAGTAGCGAGTAGACGCGAACTTCGATTCAAAAAGCTATTGCACACCCCATCATCCTTTGAAATAAACAGTCTTATAACATCGTGAATCTTAGGAAACAACTCACAAATGCAGTTGACAATCTAGTTCGCTTCACAGTAGATTTATATTCTTTTATTTTGTTGAAGATAAATTGTAATCTAAGTTTCATCTATCGATGGTTTTGAGGAGAGCAGGTTCGGATTTGACACTGAATAACTCCCTGCATTGTTGCAGACGGTGGAGAGCATAACTTAACTATCGTTTCAAAACTTTTCCCGAACGTATCCTGTACACAGTAATATATTGTTGTCCTCATTTTGATCGCAGTGAACAGACACATTTTTCACGGATATTTCGCCAAAAAACAGTTTTTGCTTGACTTGCAAATCGTTTCAAATACGTAGGGCAAGAAAAGCAAAGCAGGCAATAAAGCCTCGAATTTGATAAACATTCACACAGTCGGTTATGCATGATCTAATTTATCACTTTTACGAGTCACATGCATGTTCAAAATCCTTATCTAATTTGAATAATAATCTGTTATCTAGTAAAGCAATGGGTTGCTCACATCTCCCGCACATACACACCACTACCGGGTTCTGGCAGTTTGCCGTCATCAGGTGGAGACAGTAAGATCAGGTTCTATGAGCCTTGAAGCAATGGATAAGTGGTACACAAAGTAGTAATTGAATGCCACTGTTACATTGGGTTAGCACAAGGAGCCACGTTGTTCAAACACAGAATCACATAATGATTACTGGTTAAGCCCTTAAGACGCTTATGGATGACCGAAGTAATGTGTTGCTCACTACCAACTACCAACTACCAACTACTAATTTCTTCAGTAATATTTGAATGGCTCAGATATCCTCAAAATTAACGAAGATGCAAACTTTCGAGTTGACCTTGAAATTGATAATTGGCCGATTAATTTTATTTCATGATAACTATCTAAACTTATGATTTGAAGAGCCTTCAATTAGGAAGATTTTTGACTGAAAATTTTACAAGTTCTTTAATTTTGTTATATGGAAATAATTAATCGCTTTTCTAATAATGTACTTTGAGATTACTTTATAATTTTTTGCACTGCCTTCAAATCAGGTTTACTTAAAATTACTTTTTCTACACACATTTTTTCGATCAGCAAGTAACCCTTTTTGTGAAATTTTTAACATGTTTCTATGCAAGTCAAGTTTATTCTTCCTGTCGCACGCGCGTTAAATGCAATGCCTTTCTATATTTTGCTGCTCTAGTTGGAAAACATTCTATTGCATATTGAAGTTGCACGATTGGAAAATATCTGGCCTGCTGAAATTCGGTCAATTTCCATCGCACCGTTAGATGTTGCTGCTAGACGAAACAGAAGCTGCTTCGGATATGAACATTTGACAGGCAATCTAAAGCTTTTCATAAAAACTATAAAGTTTATCTTCTGCTGGTTGCTTAGAAATTCGTGTGGACAAATTAATATTATTTGATGGAAAGTTGTTCAAACAAATAAAGCTCTCTTCTTCTTATTCAATGTGACGACTTTGAGCAATTTTATATTCTAAATCTCATCAGGTAATCTGAATGCACCACATTATAGACACAAAATAATTTGTCTGATAATTCTATAAATATGCAGCGTCAATCATTCGAATGAGCAGAATTTCCCCTCAAGGGTAGAAATTAAACCTCCCTCTTAAAAGTACTAAGAGTATTCTCATGAGCTGCGCAATAAATTATCATATTGGGAGTAATTTTGCATAGTGAAATTAAATTAAATCGTTAATATAAAATTATTATCACCGGAGATTCACTGATGAATAAACTTTTGTTGCGATTTTATTCGATTCTTAAATCATAATTAAATGAAGCAGGCTAAGTTCGCTAAGTTGTGAAATAATTCCATTGCGGGAACAAAATGTTTGGTTTGTATTTGCAATTGCTGCAAAATAATGTTTACTCATTTAATTGAGATCTAACAAATTCAAACGTGAATTCCAAATATGGGAAAAACATTCCATCTCTTAATCTCAATTATATTTGAGCTTGTTTCGATACCAGGAATCTGTATGTTACTGTTTCATCATACCAATAGGAACAAACGTCAGTATGTTTTGCGTTCTGGTGGAGGTCGCTGAATAAACTGGATATTTCTCATATTGTTCGATTTAATTATATTCTTTTCCTCAAAAGCTGTTCGTTCCCATCCAAATTTTAATCTTGAAAAAAGAAAGTTTGTAATGAATCGGTCAGAGCAGTTTGTTGGTAACGTTTCGCTTCTGACTCAGTAGCTTCGTCAGACCAAGGGTGTCAGTACGAGAAGAGATCAAGCTTGAATTTCATTCACCTGACCAAAACCTAAGTTAGTTAAGAACTGCACACTACATAATGGGTGCTGCGCTTGTTAAGATCAAATATCCACTTACGCACCACCACCCCTACATACCGTATAATCCCTCAATTGTGAATGATATCTGCTGACAGATTAGCTCGATTGCGTAATCGAACACGTTGATGCTTATTCCCTGCAGAACCGGGACGCCAGGATTATGGATATATCAGCTTCATCCACCTTATTGACTGCATTCTTACCAGCCTTTGTTATCTCAACCGCCTCAACGTGAAGTCATTCCCTGTATGTATTACTTCTACGCTATCAATATCAACGCTGTGACATGTGTCCAGCACGTGTTCAGCTAGTGCTGAATCTCTAATTAGTGATTGATATTCACCAGAATTGCATGGCACCACCCACCATGAACTGTGCAGTTCTTAACCAGCTTAGGATTAGTCAGGTGAATGAAATTCAAGCTTGATCTCTGTTCGTACTGACACCCTTGTTCTGACGAAGCTTTTGAGTCAGAAACGAAACGTTACCAATAAACAGTTCTCACCGATTTATTACAAACTTTATTTTTTCAGATTATGATTCCCCGATTGGTCACAAACATTTTCCATTACATCACCTATTTTTAATCGTTTTGAGCAGTCAGGTAGAAGATTCTTATCAGTTTGTATACCGGAAGAATTGTTCAACGGTTGGCGCAGTTGCTACGCTAATAAACCACGTAGCCCGTTCACTTGATTCTAAATCAAACGCCATGAAAGTTTGTTTATTTGATTACACCGAAGTTTTCAACAGTGCTGTTAGGAGATTTTTTCATAACAATTACTGACTGTGATGTCCATCTGAACATACTACACTAGATTTCCTCCTATTTTGACGGCCGTATGCAAAATACTGTCGTGAATGGTTCAGTCTTCCATTCGATCACAATTCCTCACGGTATCATGCAGGCGCATTTCTTTCTACCTTCGTATTCTCTGTTTCCACTTCTGATCTTCGCGCAATTTCATTTCACTCTTACACTCAAAAACGCTGGCGACGTTGCCGCTGTTTTTGACCACCATAGACGTGCTGACCATCTTACATCAGAATCAAAGATCAACACAATTGGTCAGTGGGCATCTCCACTCGGCTTATCGTTAAATCCTTAAAAATGTAAAGAGGTAACTTTCTCCAATTTAGTTCGTCATCGATGTTGAACCCTGCTTTGAGCAATTCTCGTCGTTTCTTTCGCCTGTGTTCGCTCTTCGTTCTAGGGGATGTAGTCAGATATTCTCGCCTTCATTGTTTTTCACTTCCACTATGTATCCCTAAGACATTTTCCAGGTGTAATTGAAAAGCATTTTCTGATGATCAAAAGAGGCATTAAAGTTATTGCACGACTGAGCTATACCTCTACTGTTTTAATTCGAAATATGATCATTGAGCCACACTGCCGTGAATGTGACAGATTGATCAGAGTCATTTCGTTCGATAATGCGGAACCAACGCATGAGGTCACATGGCTTGCAAATCATTCTCATCTACGTGAAGTAAATATCTCGTCTCTTATTCCTGGACTAAACAATTCAAGAACTCATGTGTCCCTTATATTGTTCGCTATTTGGTTGATCAATCGAAAGTTAATTTTGATCTAAGGTGGTGACTGGCAATGTGAATTTTGACATTTAATCCTCACCATATCCATGCTTACGTAACGTCTTTGGAAAACTATTTTTGAGTGGTTGAATTAATTTGAAGGCTGAAAATTCGTATACACGAATAAAGCCATTGACTTCTTCTTCTTGTTCATTCAAGTTACAATTTTGTTTATTGGTTGCGAATTTCAGTTGATCTGAGATAACTGCCCCTTAACAATATTGAAAGACTAGTAGTGTTGTGCAAAGAAAGAAGAAAATACTCGGAAAATTGGTGAATTGTTCGCCTTGTCTTATCCCACATAATAATGCCATATTCCTCATTGCATCAATTTTAATTCGTGAGTAAAAATCTCATCCGCAGAGTTCACTATGATCAGCAGTATTCGATAAATCGTTACAGTGTACTCAGTGTTTACCATTCCTCCACTGTTTCAAGCGCATGCGGATCCTGATCTTACTGTCCCTACCTGATGAGTGCAAACAGCACGAAACCAGTCGTTGGGTGTTTTGTGACGGAAAAGCATGCAAATGAATATTTTGTTTCATGGTTATGGGTTTAACCCCATGAAACATGTGTTTGGACACATGCTTTGAACAGGTTGGTCGTACCAGCCTTATACAACAGTGGCATACAAGCGCTCCTTGTCTAATGGTGAAAACTTATCGGAATGTATATAATTTAACAATATAATAGATCCCGCATATAATCACCTTTATCATTTTCAATACGTTGTATTAAAGATGAACGGATCTATAGATAAAATAATTGGTCAAGTGGCATGTGCAATTAAACAAAGTTATAGTTAAAATCCATTGGTAGATAGTGTTCTCACAAAGAAACGGTTTTTAATCATGGATGTACAAAAGTCTCCAATATACGACCAATTTGATGTTGGGCTCAAGCACTCCGAACTCACACACTACAACCGGCTTCTAGTTGCTTGCCGCAATCAAGTTTAAACCGTAAGCTTATGTTCATTGAGATTTGGAACTTTGGAAAATTAGTAAACAAAGTTAATTTTGGAAGCCACTGTTGAATAGGGTTTCAAGTTTCGCTAAAACTAGTCTTATTGTCGATACCTAATGACGACATTCAGAAAGAAACAAATCCTCGGGGGAAGGAGGAATAACGCCGGCTATTCTGAGGTCATGCAAGTTGGAACTTTGTGGCCCACTGAGTGTTTTATTTAAACGCTCGCTAAATACGGGAATCATACCAGCCGACTGGAAAGCCAGGGTTCCTACACCAATCTATATAGGTGACAGTCTTTTAGATCCGAAAAATTACCGTCCTGGTACGCATTTTTCAGTGTTTTCCAAAGTGTTATCGGGCAACACGAGAGTAATGAAATTCTATCTCCGGCTTTCGATCGTGTAGATAACATTGTACTACTTCAGAAGCAGCAATGTGTTGGTGTAACTGTCAATCTTCTTGATCGTTTCAAAAATTACCTGTCCGAACGCAAGACGAAAGTTAGAATAGATGGCGAAATTTCACGAACTATGGAAGCTACGAGCGGTGTACTAAAAGGTTCAGTACTCGGTCCTATACTGTTTTCAATATTTATAAATGGTTTATTGTAATTGGTACGAAGTAAGCGTATTCCTTTTGCGAAATATATAAAAATTTGGATTAAAGTTAACTCTGTTTAGGATTGCCTAGCTTTACAAATAGTTCTCCAAAGTTGCACAAGTGGACAATTCAAACAAGCTGCCCTTCAATTTCCACTAGTGCAAAATTTTACAAGTTGGGAATCCTTCCCATTCTCATACGCACTTGGCAGTCGAACACTTGATTGGAGTATACGGAAGAAAGATATCAGATTTGGGTGTGCGAAAATCTGGGGAAAAGTATACAGTTTGAGGCCGTCTATATGCGTACGTGCATCATATTTGGCTGAATCAGATCAATTTTCGGACGCTTCGCGCTGCATTAATTGACAAAGGTAGTCAATATATTCATACAGCTCAAAGTTAGTCCCCATATTTGGTAAAAGACATTTGGCTACTCGAAAAATATTATACTAAGGCAACTAGAATGGTAATTTGATTGTACAATCTACCCTTTGAGTAGCTAATGACTATAGTGGTATTGTGCACCAGCGAGCGCAAGCACAACACATCTAACCTAATCATGACATACTGAATAATCCATAGGACGTTTGACCAACTCAGACATCTCTTCATATTGATTCAAGACTCCCGGCTGGCACTCATAATCTAATCACTCAGATATCACATCCCCAATTAAACTTTCACCGGTACTTTTATACAGCCCGTGTTTGCTTTCTTTGGAACAGTTTACTGCCAGAATTTGTTTATTCACAGATTGAAATGATACTCAAAGAAACGTTTCAACGTTCACTGCAACTAATCTAACTGTCTCTACCTGCTGACGGCAAGCAGCTTGACGCCGGTTGTGATGTATGGTGTATGGTCACTTAATCGTCAGCCACTTAACACGTTTCCCTCGAAGGGACCCACCGAAATTACATATAAATCTATTAAAAATACATAAACCGGTTCTAAAATACACCGTTTGAGTGTTTCAAAGTTTAAAGGAAAGGTTAATAAAGCACAACAAATAAAGAAAAACTAAAGTTTATTTCTAAATAAGTGCATTGATTCCTTTGAAAAAGTACGCTATGAAAACATCAACATAATATCAATT